>JARBWK010000010.1:115285728-115300812 GCA_030556195.1 Anolis apletophallus
AAAATAAAAATGATATAAGTATAATGAACAGCGCATCAAAATTCCACTGATAAAAGTATACAATTCCTAAAGTGCAGTAGAACCTGTGGGTAAGCTGGCTATCTGTTGTAACAATCAAAGTGCAGGCAGTACTATAGATGATTCATAACTTTGACCATGGGTTACTAGGGATCAAAGGCCTGTCTGAAGAGCCATGTTTTTAGACTCACCTGGAAGGTCTGAAGAGAAGGGGCTAATCTAATTTCTTTAGGGAGGGTATTCCAGAGCCAGGGCACCACCACCGAGAAGGCCCTCTCTCTTGTTCCCACCAACCGTACTTGAGATGGTGGTGGGACCAAGAGAAGAGCCTGCCCAGCAGATCTTAATGCCCGCAACTGTTTTTTGGGATGCACGTGGTATAATCCACATTGACTACCTTCAAAAGGGTAAAACAATCAATGGTGAATATTATGCCAACTTATTGGGTCAAAATAATGAGGATTTGCGGGAAAAACAACCGCATTTGGCCAAGAAAAAAGTTCTTTTGCACCACGATAATGCAAGGGTGCACGCATGTGCAGTTGCCATGGCAACAATCCATGAACTGGGATATTAATTGCTCCCTCATCTGCCCTATTCTCTAGATCAGGGGTGCTCAGAATGGTGATCGGGATCACCAGGGTGATCTTCAGGCCTCATCCTGGTGATCTTCAGGCCCCTGACCAGGTTTTTTGCTGTTGGTCCTCTTCACGCCGCCCCTGCACGCTGCAAAGAAGTCCTCCGTCGTTGCTCCTCCCGCTCTCTGCTCGCGCGCCGCCCAAAAGCTCCAGAGTCCAAAAGGCAGAATGGGCCCCCTCTTTGGATTCCTCCTCCTCCCTCCGTCCTTCTCCAGCCACTCAGAGTCGTAGGAGACCAAAGGGGGCGGGCCTGGATGACGCGATGCATGGCTTGCACCGCTCGCATGCGCAGAAGCGCTCATTCTGCCCCTCTGACTTCTTGTGAGCTCTTGGAGGCAGCACGCATGCTGGCGGCGTGGAAATAGGACAACAACGGAGAAGAAGAAGGACGCTTTGGGGTCATTTCCTTACCGCATCTCAAAGGTCGGTCTTTTTTACTTTGGGGTGGGTGCTTGATTGTACTGTGGCCTGTCTCTTTGTTTCCTTTTTATTTAAAAATGGCCTTTTTAGGTCCAAAGCCTCTCTGCTTGCTTTATTCCTTGAGAAATATATGTTGGGGAATATGGAAATGTGGGAGAAATGGGGTGGTTGGATGTATTTTTGCATGCCCCTTTGTTTACCTTGCTGAGTATTAAATGGCCTTGTAGTTCAAAAGCCTCTCTTCTTACTTTCTGGCTGATAATATGTGTGGTAATATGGCAGTGTGGGAGAAATGGGGTGGTTGGATGTATTTTTATGCTCTGTTTTATATTGTTGTTATTAAATTGAAATGTTGATGTTTTATAACTTCATTTTATGTCAACTGCCCCGAGCCTGCTGGAAGGAGCGGTACATAAAATGAATAATAAATATAAATAAA
The DNA here is from genome assembly GCA_030556195.1 of Anolis apletophallus. Taxonomy (NCBI): domain Eukaryota; kingdom Metazoa; phylum Chordata; class Lepidosauria; order Squamata; family Anolidae; genus Anolis; species Anolis apletophallus. The sequence goes on from JARBWK010000010.1 coordinate 115,287,244, forward strand.
TAAATAAATAAGAAAATAGTTATACATTTTACATTTCTGGGTAGGTGATCTTTGGGACTTGGTTTTTTAATCAGTAGCTCCCATGCTGAAAAAGTATGAGCACCCCTGGCTTAACAAGTGGGCAAAGGGGAATTCCAATCACATAGTAAATTCTGGGAGCCTGGGAGTGATCCTGGATTCATCGCTGAGTCTGGAAACCCAGGTCTTGGCGATGGCCGGGAGAGCTTTTGCACAGTTAAAACTTGTGCGCCAGCTACACCTGTTCCTTGGGAAGTCTGACTTAGCCACGGTGGTCCACGCTCTGGTTACATCCCGTTTAGACTACTGCAATGCTCTCTATGTGGGGCCAGCTTTGAAAACTTCTCGGAAGCTTCAACGGTCGTCAGCCAGGTTGTTAACAGGAGCGACGTACAGGGAGCGAACTACTCCTTTGTTATGTCAGCTTCACTAGTTGCCGATTAGCTTGTGGGCACAATTCAAAGTGCTGATGTTAACCGTTAAAGCCATAAATGGCTCTGGCCCAGATTACCTGTCCGAAGGCATCTCCTGCTATGAACCATCATGCAACTTAAGACCTTCAGGAGAGGCCTTGCTCCAGGCCCGGATTAACACCTTTTTGCACCCTAGGCCACACTTTGGAATTACGCCCCCTTAAGCGAACCTCTACCGCTCCCCCACACACACACATCCTTTCATCTGCTCTTCCCCCTTAAGGCCCTGCATCCAGCTCTCCCAGTGTGGCCCCACTAGCTCCGCCACAGGAGTTTCCCTCTCAGCAGGCACTATGGATGCAGGCATGGGGGGAGGAGCCTCCTCCCCGATGCCGGGGCTTGAGGCACTTGGCTCCTACCTGGTATCGGGGATTGCTTTATGCGTTGTAGTTAGCAGCTGTACCGATGCCGCGCTTCTCCCTGATATCAGGGCTTGCCGCGTTCGGCTTCTCTCCTGTACTGGCGTTTGTGCATGTGGAGGAGTCTCTTCCTTGAGTTGGAGAAGGAATACCAGCTTTCATGGTGTTAGGGCATGCGCAGACCGCGCAATGGAGTTTCCTGTACTTGCTCTGAAGGAGCCAGCAAGTGGATGCTGTCGGCATCGAGGGAGTTAATTGTTCCTCCTGTCGACGTCAGTGCCAGTGTCGAGAGCCCCTGCGCATAAGCCGTTTGCGCAACAATAGGAGAGGCAGGAGCTGGTATTCAGGAAAAAGCAGGGGCGGTGCCCAAAAGGAGGACCTCCGGTATCCTTCCTTCCTTATCTCCATGCGCGTTGCGTTTTTATTTTTTTCAACATTTTAATTTTTATTTTTTTGGTCCGTGATCTGCGCCCCCGGCTTGCACCCCTAGGCCATGGCCTAGGTTGGCCTTATGGGTAATCCTGGCCTGCCCTGCTCTCAATCTCACCACTCTAACAAATGCGGTTGGTGAGAACGAGAGACAGAGCCTTCTCAGCAGTGCCCCCCCGTCTGTGGAACTCCCTCCCTAAGGACATCAGGTTAGCAACCTCCCTCCTGTTCTTTAGGACAGTGTTTCCCAACCAGTGTGCCGTGAGCGATCATCAGGTGTGCCGTGGGTAATTGGAACCTCCAGGAGGGGAGGGGGGGAGAGTCTAGTGTGTTGAAGTATAAAAACCCTAAGAAACCTACCTCGATAAAGGGCCCCTTCTCACCCATTATCTACTTGGTCTCTCCCTCTCCATGCATTGGGAAGGCCCGCCTCCCTTTCCCCAAGGAGAGACCTCCTCTTGCTTCCTGGGGGTTCTGTGTGGGAAGTTTGGCCCAGTTCTATCCTTGGTGGGGTTCAGAATGCTCTTTGACTGCAGGGGAACTATAAATCCCAGCAACTACAACTCCCAAATGTCAAGGTCTATTTCCCCTGAACTCCATCTGCGTTCATATTTGAGCATATTGAGGTTTCATGCCAAGTTTGATCCTGATCCAACATTGTTTGAGTCCACAGTGCTCTCTGGATATAGGTGAACTACAACTCCAAAACTCAAGGTCAATGCCCACCAAACTCTTATAGCATTTTCTCTTGGTTATGGGAATTCTGTGTGGGAAGTTTGTGTCTTTCTGTCATTCCTGCCAGGATATCTATGTTGTGTTCATCGAAACAGGCCCAGGTTTCACACTGAGTGTATAAATACATTTTAAAACATATCGACTATATGTATTACTGTGTTAGAGTGTCATTTTGGTTGGTGGTGTGCCCCAGGATTTTGTAAATGTAAAAAGTGTGCCACGGCTCAAAAAAGGTTGGGAAATAGAGCTTTAGGAAACACCTAAAAACCTGGCTGTGGGCACAGGCGTTCGACTAAGGTATTGATCATTAGATAATTGGCAACTGGACTTGAATTTTGTTGAGATGACGATATTGGAATGATTGATTAAACTCTGGTGGTAGCATGTAAATATGACAGTTAATGGTTTTTATTGTTGCTTTATAATATTTTGAATTAACTGTTTTTATTGAGTGTATTTATATGGCATCATCGATGCGGCTGTGAAGCCGCCCTGAGTCCTCTTGTGGGAGAAGGGCGGGGTAGAAATAAAGTAAATAAATAAATAAATAATTCTACACCTCTCTATGCGGGGAATTAAAAAAGAAGTCGACTGCCAATCTACTTAGGAAATGTAGGAAAAAAACACACTTCAGAAACAGCAAAATACTGGAACCAACTGTATGAGCTTGCATCATGTGATGGCCTCTGTTGGTAGCTGTTTCTCAAATGTGTTAAAACACTGATTTTATTGCATGTGATGAAGTCCCTAGACTGAGAAAAAGGGCCTGACAAAGCTCTGAATATTCCTTGCCATGAAAGCCCTATGCAAATTCATGGGACATTATTAATCAGGCAACTTTAATACACAGAGGCACACATGAAAAAAATCAATAAAAACTGAACTTCATGATGCAAAATACTCAGTCAGTAGTTTCCTCATAATAAGTAGACCTGCATGAAAAACATTTTTATAAAGCATTGTACTAATTGCACTGTTTTTGGGGAAACCAATTGGAAACCCCATTATTTTCTGCTTGTCTTCTATAATACTGAAATGCACTTATGCTTAGAAATAAGAACATAAGAACATAAGAAGAGCCATGCTGAATCGGACCTCAGCCCATCTAGTCCAGCATTCTGTATCACACAGTGGCCCACCAGTTGTACACGGGGATCTCGAGCAGAAGGGAGGCAAAACCCTGACCTGCTCCCGACCCCCACAACCAGTACCCAGGGAAATCCTGCCTACCTCAACCAACTCCGAGGTGGCACTTGGATGTCCTTTTCAGTAACTACTGATTCCCTTGGTATCCAGTATTTCCCAACCTTTTTTTGAGCCGTGGCACACTTTTTACATTTACAAAACCCTGGGGCACACCACCAACCAAAATGACACTCTAACACAGTAATACATATAGTTGATATGTTTTAAAATGTATTTATACACTCAGTGTGAAACCTGGACCTGTTTCGATGAACACAACATAGATATCCTGGCAGGAATGACAGAAAGACACAAACTTCCCACACAGAATTCCCATAACCAAGAGAAAATGCTATAAGAGTTTGGTGGGCATTGACCTTGAGTTTTGGAGTTGTAGTTCACCTATATCCAGAGAGCACTGTGGACTCAAACAATGTTGGATCAGGATCAAACTTGGCATGAATACTTATGTACTTATACTTAGAAATAATATTTTCCAATGTGTGTGCATGCGTGAGGGGTGGATGGAGGGAGACACACTGATAGAGGCTGTTTTGGATTAACTGCTATAGATTTTCCACCTTTCTCTCTCTCTTACCCTACTATCAGTGTCTTTCAAACCATGAGTGGCAGCAGTATAGAAAAAATCCCTGGGATTTACTGCTTTAGGAATTGCTCGATATGATTCTAGAAAATGTTTAATTTATAAATTTGCTCATATGTATTCACCTTTCTGACTGAAGCCATTTTTAGGTCTGAGAAGCACATGAAGAGTACACATTGTTAACAGAAGTATTGCATTAGTTATCCTTTTTCCATTGGTTCTAGAAGTTAATTTTTAAAATCTTGATTTCATTTATCTCTCTCCTGTAATGTATTTTATCTTCAGGTTCTTTCTCCCTATTTTCCTTCTCAGCAGCCCCTACCTAAACATCTCTTCCTTTCCTTTGTCTCCTTATTTCTGTTACCTTCTTTATCTTTTTTCTCCACCCCATAAATTCTCTCTTCCCTACATTTCTCTCGCATCCCTCTCGTATTTCAACCTTTTTTCAGCCGCGGCACATTTTTTACATTTACAAAATCCTGGGCCACACCACCAACCAAAATGACACAAAATGACACTCTAACACAGTAATACATATAGTTAATATGTTTTTAAATGTATTTATGCACTCAGTGTGAACCCTGGGCCTGTTTCGATGAACCCAACATAGATATCCTGGCAGGAATGGCAGAAAGACACACACAAAGGTCTTGCTCAACAGCTGGGAGTTATAGTTCACCCGCAACCAAAGAGCATTCTGAACTCCACCAATGATGGAATGGAATCAAACTTCCCACACAGACTACCATAAACAAGAAAAAATACTATAAGAGTTTGGTGGGCATTGATCTTGAATTTTGGAGTTGTAGTTCACCTGTATCCAGAGAGCACTGTGGAGGGGAGGGAGGAAGACATGGAGCGAGTCTGCGTAGTAGCGCCCGCACGGGTCACATCTTCCTTCCTCCCGCGTCCCGCAGAAGCGGCAGCGTGAGCAGAGCGAGGCTGGGAAGAAGGGAGCCCGCGTGGAGAAGAAAAAGTGTTTGGCAGGAGGGGGAAGAAAGGGTATAGGAGGTTCCAATTTCTCACAGCACACCTGATGATCGCTCACGGCACACTACTGGTTGGGAAACACTGCCCTACCGTATTTGTTTCTCTCTGTATTTTCTTCTTTTTTCCATCTAGGCATCTTTTCTTCACCCCTCTTTTGTCCTTCACTTTCTCCTTTCTTCCACCCAAATCTCCTTGCTGAACTTGTCCTTACTGTATTTCTTCACTTGGCACATCAACTTGCTTCCATCTTTCTCCTTCCCTAATCTCCTCCTCCTCTTCTTCTTTTCCTTTTCTTTCCATCTACTTTGACTTCATTTATCTTCTCCCTCCATTCCACTCCCCTCCTGACATCCTTGTTGCCTCGGCACTATAAGAGGGTTTCGCAAGACTAGTCGCTCTTGTTGCCACGTGGTTTCGAGGCAATGGTGTAGTAATCGTGAGGCCACAGACCATGTTTTCATTCTTGTGCACCACTGGTGGTCCACGGACCACAGGTTGGGAACCACTGCTTTAGGCTGACCCCACTTCTTCCCATGGCCTCTTCTGCTCTTTTGAAAAGTTAGAATCAATTGAAAGCAAAGTAGCGATCTCTTGAAGTAGCACAATTTCTACTGACTGCATTTAATTTCAAAAATACCATGCAAGGATAAGGTGGCTGGATTTTTGGAGACTGCTGGGGCATCACTGCTTTGTAGGACATGATCCATAGGGACACCCATACTCTCACATCACCAAATCAATTCAATGCGAATGACTCTGACAGTTCCCATCCCACATGTTTTTCATCATCTTCTCCTGTTTCCCAGCAATTCCTGAGCTCAAAAGATGATCTCCTGTCTCCCCACTTCCCTCTGTGTCTTTAAACTTTCAAAACCGTTCCCGATTGAAGCATCCTGGATGACGCGGGGAGTTTCCTTGTGTCATGTGATGTGCTCCATTTTTGCTTTGTCAATTTTTTCATGGATCAACCACCCTAGTATACGAGATGGGAAAAAAGGGAAGGGAGTAACAGGTAGCAGTGAAAGTAAACCATTACCTTTCTTAAAGGGTCAAGTACCCCCCCCCTTGCTGCTTAGCCATGTCCTTGGGGGTATTTTTCAGCAGATCTTTACTGCACTTTAGCAGGGTGTCTACAATGTGGAGCCAATTTTGCCCTGGATCTGAAATACATTGGGATTTGCTACAGCACATTTTTTTGGCTCATCTTGGATTTTCCTGAGCTTTTAAAAATGTGTTATATGCCCTTAGATGTGCATTAGAGCCTACATTTCTGGTGTGTGTTTTGTGGCCACCATCGTCTCAAGTTGGCTTCAAACTGCATTATACGGTCAGTGTAGAAGAGCCCTCAGTATGTTCCTGAGGACGAAGTGGGAAAGGAAAAAGGCACTGTAGCATTTCAAAAGCAGCTGAAAGAAATCAGACAACAGAGGACTGATTAGGACTATCCCTGCCAAATAAGGATAGTTGAGTTGGTGAACATGCAAAGTCGCCGTAGGACCTACATTCAATTTGATCCAGGGGCAATTTGCACACATGCACACTAGGCATGTTTTAGAACCCAAAAATAGGGAATCGAAAATCTAATGGGGGGGGGGGGGGTTATTAGTAATAGGAAGACTTACAAAAAAATTTCCAAAAATTTCTAAAATGTAACTTAATTACTAACGAAATTCGTTAGTAGTTCGTAGAGTGCCAGCGCATGCGCATTTCAGATGGTTTTGGCCTACAACTCCCAGAAATCCTAACAGCTGGTAAATTGGCTGGGATTTTTGGGAGTTGTAGGCCAAAACTTGAATAAATCACACTGAATTCTAGATGGGACTCTCCAAATAGGAAGGAGGGAGCAAAGGAGGGAAGGAAGGAGGGAGGGAGCGGGTATTCTATTCTTGGAAGCAGCAAAAGAAAAGGAGAAGCCCCCCCCCCCTGGCTCCTCGCTGCCTCTCTCTCACCCCGATCCCGAGGGAGCGAGGGCCCATGTTTGCCCAGGCTGGTCATATACCTACATTCCATGCACATGCAATAATACAGCAGTAATAACAATGGGTATAAGAAGAAGTAAAATTCAAACCAAAGTATTCTGACTGGTCCCTCCTCATGCGGTGCAAACGGGCTCTTCTCTGTGAGCCGGGGAAAAGCCAGCGTTTTCTGCTTGGGTGCACACATACATATTCTTTGGAGGGATTTGCTGCAGAATCTTCTCTATGAGCCCGGATTCTGCAGCAAATACCCCCCCCAAGAATATGTATGTGTGTGCTCCCAAGCAGCAAACGCTGGCTTTTCCCGCTAATTTCCGGGCTAATAAGAGAAGAGCCCGTTTGCACTGCATGAGGAGAGACCAGACAGAATACTTCGGTTTGAATTATACCTCTTGTTATTGTTATTACTGCTGTATTATTGCATGTGCATGGATCAATGTAGGTATGACCAGTTGGATTACTTATAATATTAGGCACTTACAGTAGCATTCATTCTATTATACATTAGGTTGGTTTTTCACCCCAATACTCTTTGATGCTTTAGATCCTGGCAGGGCAGGAGAGGCAGGGAAGCCTGGAAAAAATGCAAACAGAGAGGTTTACTCAGAAGAAAATCCACAAAGGAGGCCCTTCATCCAAAGTGCCCTCCTTTGCAGATTTACTACTGAGTAAACCTCTCTGTTTACATTTTTCCAGGCTTCCAGCCGAAAGAAGGAGCGAGTTTAGGGCTTGCCTTGCCATAATACTTATTGGCAAGGGAGGCGGGAGGTGGTGAGAGAGAAGGAGGGTGCCCCCTTACGACCCTAATAACGACACTTAAGAAAATCCTGGCCCCGAAGTTCGAAAAAGAAAGTCCACTTCCTGGTTGGCGTTCCAGGTGCGGAAATACTCGAAAGTAGCATTTCTTACGAATTTCTTACGAAACGAATCATTTTCATAACTTTTTTCTCATGCCTAATGCACACCATCTTCTCTTTTCCCTCCCAAGATAACTGAGTATAAACTCTGTTTGCAGTTGATGACAAATGGAGAAAGGCAAAAGACATTGTGATATTTTAAAAGTAACTGAAAACAATGAGACAATAAAGAGAGTAGAGAATTTAGGAAGGTACAGAATATGGTTGGATGGTAGAGTTTTGGAAGCTAGCCAGTCATCAGCCACCTTGAAGTCAAATATGTTTGAAAGCTAAATGAAACTCTTCCAACAGAGGAGAATTATAATGAGCATAGTGCTTTCTGTAGCATTCAGATTGCTGTCCGACTGGTTTACTGGCTTTATCATCCACATTTGCTTCACATAAGACATCGTTTGCCTAAGCTCCCTCATGCACACAGCTTGGTCTGCTCTTGTCTGTCAATCCATCACACAAGTGTTGGGAAAACTCACAACTCTCATCCTGACATAGTCATTATCCAGCAGTCTCCATGAACTAATTGCTAATATAATAGTGAGAGATCATGCCAGCTAAAGGGTTCTGGGGTTGTAGACCACTAAGTATTTTTTTCTAGACTCTGTTATTACCAAGACTCTGCCTTCTTTTGTTGACCTCCCAGAACATCTTGCTATGTGATTCCAGCTTCACTAAAACCATGGGTTTAGGGCCCAGAGTGTCAAGCCTCCGAAGGACCGGATAAGTCAAAGATGAGCTAAAGGCAAAATAGGAGGCTTTATTCTTAATGGCCAGAGAAGATGTGAGCGAATAAACCACTCCAAAGAACTGACATAATCACTAGGGATGGGTATCTCCAAATTAAATACTTTGAAATCCGTTAATAATTCGTATTTGAAATTATTTTGATCTTATACCGACCCCTGGTGTCCAATCCAGAAGTGAAGTTTCAAAACCGAACCCGGGATCGCCATTTTTTGTAAAGGTCACGTTATTAGGTCTCCCCCCCCTCAGTTCTCAATTCACCAGAGGAGACTGGAGGGCAGCAGCCCCCTCCTTTTTCCTCTCACCAGCTGAGAGCTAAGGCATGTGCCCTCCGCACCCCTTGCATCCACGCATCCCCTCGCATCCACACACCTCCCTTCCTTTCCCGCGACCTCAGAGGCAGCCCGCCTTAAATATAATGCGGGATGTCTCTGAGGTGGCTGGCGGGGAAAGGAAGGGGTGTGTGTGGATGATGCCTCGCATCCACACACCTCCCTTCCTTTCCCGCGACCTCAGAGGCAGCCTGCATTAAATATAATGCGGGATGTCTCTGAGGTGGCTGGTGGGGAAGGAAGGGGGGGGAGGGAAGAAGGGAGTGCTTTGCACTTCCTCCTTCCCTCCCTGCCCCTCCCAGATGACAGGCATCGCGCATTAAATATAATGCGCGACGCTTCTCAGCCTGGAGGGGGGGAGAAGGGAGTGCTTGCACTCCGTCCTTCCCTCCCTGCCCCTCCCAGCTGAGAAGATCGCGCGTTATATTTAATGCCCGATGCCTCTCAGCTGGGAGGGGCAGGACTGGAAGGAGGCAGTGCAAGCCCTCCATTCTAGCCTCCCAGCTGGCGTAACGAATAAAAACAAAATTCCGTTAGTAATTACGTTTCAATTACAAAATGTATTAAAAAGTGTTCGGAATACTTTCTATAATGACCCAGCAAGGGAAATCCCTCCCCCGAGTTTAGAATCAATTTTTTTATGGCTCAATATCCACATTTGTGAACGCATGAGTTTATTTATAGTACATTTGACAAAAAGGCAGAGCACTACAGAACAATTGGAAATTGCCATGCTGGTTTCTACTGGGTCCTGGAGGATGCTGGCTAGGATCCCCATTGGAGAAGGTGCGAGTGAAATTTAATAAACTGTTACTCATGAATTTAAAGTCTTGCGTCTGTTATGAGTCCTTCCCGGAAACTAGGTGTGGTATGTGTCTTGATGGGTGGTTGACGGGTCCTGGTGGTCCAATGCCAGCTGGACAAAGAGGTGCTAAGTGGATCAAAGGTGTTTAAGGCGCAGTTACACACAATGGAAGATTCACAGAATGGGTCCAGATAGGTGCTATAAATGAGGCAGCATTCCTAGGATAAAATTTCAGATAAAATCAGATAAAGGTGAAAAACCTTTATAGCTCTCATGAGAAAACCCATTACATGTCCTCTAAATTTCCAGTGGATTGTGATAATTATGAAGCCATTCCCCAAGGTCCTAAAGCTAGTCCGGAGATTTGGATTGGAATGTTTCCAGTATGCTGATGACACCCAGCTTCTCCTAAAACTAGAACCTGGAACAACTTCAGTACCAGATAACTTCACCCGGTGTCTTGAGTGGTGACAAGATTTATGTGCCCATAAATTGAAAGTAAATCCAGCAAAACCTGAAATCTCGTGGCCTCGCCGCCCATCAGAATTGGTTGGTCTATTACCATCTTTTGAAGGGGAACCATTAGTTCCATCCCCCACTGTGAAAAGTCTCGGTGCTATCCTGGATTCCAAAATGCCGATGGAAGCCCAGATTGCCTCCACTAGTAAAAGGGCCTTCTTTCATCTATGCCAAGCAAGGCAGTTGGCGCCTTATTTACCAACAGAGGTGCTGGCTATGGTAATCCATGCCACGGTTACGTCGAGGCTGGATTACTGCAATGCTTTGAATGTGGGCTTACCTCGAGCAGCAATTCGCAAGATCCAAATTGTGCAAAATACAGCCGCTAGACTCCTCACAAGAACTGCCGTCCCTGCAGCGCTTGCATTGGCTGCCGGTTGAACACAGAGTCCTCTATAACAGTGTTTCTCAACCAGTGTGCCGTGGCACACTAGTGTGCCATGAGCGATCATCAGGTGTGCCGCGAGAAAAGCTCTCTGACCCCCTTCCTTCCCCCCTCCTCCTGCTGAACTCCTGCTGCTTGGGGGAGGAGGAGGAAGGGTCAGGCGGCGGCGAAGAAAAAGAAGAAGGGGACGGGGCGCCGCCTCCTTCAGCCGTTTCCCCAGCCAGCCTCCAATCCGCCGTGACTCCCACCATGACTCTTGCCCCTTGCTCGCTGAAGCCGCGCGGAGGAGGATCCCCGCCCACTGAAGCCCCTTCACCGTTCATGCTCCTCCTCTGTGGGAGAGCTGAAGCTGGGGGAGGGGGCGGGGCATGGCATCCCCCCCCCCCCGGCGCGGCTTCAGTGCTCACACAGCTTTGCCAGCCTTGAGGGGACACTGCCAAGCCAGCAGTGGCAGAGCCAGCACAATACTGGCTTGGCACGGCCCCCTCAAGGCTGGCGAAGCTGTGGGGGAACTGAAGCCAGGAGGAGGGGGCATGGCACGGCCTGGCTCCTTCCCCTCCCGGCTGGCACTCCCAGCAGCTGCTCCGAGCAGGTCACCACCCCCAGCCGTTCTTTACTGTGTTAGAGTGTCATTTTGTGTCATTTTGGTTGGTGGTGTGCCCCCGGATTTTTTTAATGTTAAAAGTGTGCCGCGGCTCAAAAAAGGTTGGGAAACACTGCTCTATAAGACCCTGGTCCTAGCATTCAAGGTCTTTCGAGGTCAGGGTCCTTCATATCTAAGAGACTGTTTAATTCCACTCCACCACCAGAGACTGCCACGGTCAGCTCATGAGAATCTTCTCTATGTCCCTGGCCCTAGAGAGGTTCGTTTGGAGTCCACAAGGCAGAGATCCTTCTCAATCACAGCCCCAATCTTGTGGAGCTCCCTACTGCCAGACCAAAGAGCCACTCCTGATCTACATACATTTTTAGGGGCACTCAAGACATGGCTTTTCAGAAGAGCCTATGATTGTTAGTAACAAGTGGTGACTATGTAACCTGTTTATTTTATTTATTTATTTATTTATTTATTATTCGGATTTACTAGACCGCCCTTCCCCGAGGCTCGGGGTGGTTTCCAACATAATAATAAAAAAATAATTGTGTAAGTCGCCCAGAGCACCTTTGGTGGAGGGTGACTCATAAGAAATAAAGTTAGTTAGTTAGTTAGTAAAGTGCAAATGGAAACATTCTAAAGAGGAAAATTGATGAAAAGTTACTAGCAGGCAAGGAAAAATCAGGGCATGCTGGCTGTATATCTCAATGGAGCTGCCCCGAGCCACGCAGGGAGTGGCGACTCACAAATACAAATAATAAATAAATAAAAAAAATAAAAACAGTTTCATTTGTTATCTCCATCCAGCCAAGACAGAATACATTGCACTGCAATGCAAACCAAAAATTCCTGAGTTTAGGAATGAGAAGGTTGCCAACTTTAACTGGAAACTTATTTCATGGGTAGGTTTTGTCAGGTTTAGTCGCTCCTTTACAAAGCTGACAAAAACCGAGAATGCCAAATGTGCTGCGGGAGCTACCAGCTAAAACAAAATCATTCCAAGCTATGATTAAATTGATGGCCAAACTCACTCCTTGTCCTTATATGAACCTCATTTTCCTCTTTGACCTTGCAGTTACAGAGATTTATTCTCAAGATCCACATAATCCACATGCCTTCCCCTCTCCGTGCCAATGAAAATATACTTGCTACAGTCCTAATATTGGAACGCCAGTCCAATCATAGCTTGCAAGTGGAGACAAGCATTATTTCTGGCACCATGAAGCCAGCACTCATAGTACTGCTCTCTTCTTGGATTAGCTTTTCTGTTTATTTCCTCCCATTCTTTTACTCATACTGTAGTTTCCATAAAAGGCAGTCAACTAATGCTTAATTTTTAAAATTTTGGGATGCTTCTACATGCATCATTTCACCTATATGGTGATTTGATGATTTATTTCATCACCAACCCAACTCTGTGGACCTATTTTTAATTTATATTTCAGGCTTTCATACATCATTCACAACTTTAGGTTACTGTAATATATTGTACTGTATATGTGGGGATGTCCTTGATGACAGTAGTTGGATAATATAGCACGGCAGTACATTTGCACTGATCGCATCAATACTTCAACATTTCCAGTGACAACTTCTGGGCACTTCTCCAAATGCTGATTTTGACCCAGGAACCAGAATTTGACTCATTTTGAAAACACCAATTGAAGGCTGACACCTCCCTTCTGATTTATTAAGGAGATTCACAAATACTCCCTTGAGTTGCTCATGTCAAACCACCAGGATAAGATAAATAAGTAATCTTGTTGTTTGCCAATAGCATCATTCTTCTTCTTCTTGAGCAATTTGCTAAATTTTCTTTTGTTTATTATTTATTTATTTACTTTGCTTCTAGGCCGCCTCTCTCAGCCCGAAGGCGACTCGATGCCCAGTCAAATAGCCAGGTCTTGACCTTCCTGCGAAATGTCAGGAGGGAGGGGGCTAATCTGATGTCATTAGGAAGGGTGTTCCAAAGCCAAGGAGCCACCACTGAAAAGGCTCTGTCTCTTGGCTGGATGGAGATAACAAATGAAACTGTTTTTATTTTATTTATTTATTTATTATTTGTATTTGTGAGTCGCCACTCCCTGCGTGGCTCGGGCGACTCACAGCAATGGACTCAAAATTTAAAAGCACAATATAAAACACAATAAAAACACAATAAAATACACTTCGTCAGGAGTGATATGCAGGGGTGGTCTAAGGTAATTTTAAATGGTAGGCGAACATTATTTTGGTGCCCCAAAACATTATTTTTGTCGCCCCATGTAAAACAAATATACAATTATAATATCACAATACCATTAGTAGTATTATATTGTATCAATGTATATACAATATATTATACCATACTCATACTATATTATATCATAATTATATTATACTGTTACAATATAATTATATTATATTATATTGACATTATAATATAATGTAACATTCTATTATATTATTATTATAAAATAATAAAATTATTTATTTAAATAAAAATTATCCTCTACTAAATATTTTCATT
>JARBWK010000010.1:115300912-115333486 GCA_030556195.1 Anolis apletophallus
AGTCTGCAATGCCAGAAATACAGCTTAATGGTGTGACATTAGAAAATGTAGACCATTTCCACTACCTTGGCAGTCACCTCTCCACAAAAGTTAACATTGACAGTGAAATACAACGTCACCTGAGCTCTGCAAGTGCAGCATTTTTCCGAATGAAGCACAGAGTGTTTGTGGACTGGGACATCCATAGGGATACCAAGGTGCTTGTTTATAAAGCTATTGTCCTCCCAACCCTGCTATACGCCCGCGAGACATGGACTGTCTACAGATGTCACACTCAACTCCTGGAATGATTCTATCAGCGTTGCCTCTGAAAAATCCTGCAAGTCTCTTGGGAAAACAAGCAGACAAATGTCAGCATGCTGAAAGAAGCAAAGACCACCAGCATTGAAGCGATGGTCCTCCGCCATCAACTCCGCTGGACTGGCCACGTTGTCCAAATGCCTGATCACCGTCTCCCAAAGCAGTTACTGTACACCCAACTAAAGAACGGAAATGTAATGTTGGTGGGCAGAAAAAGAGATTTAAAGATGGGTTTAAAGCCAATCTTTAAAACTGTGGCATAGACACCGAGAACTGGGAAGTCCTGGCCCTTGAGCGCTCTAATGGGAGGTCAGCTGTGACCAGCAGTGCTGCACAAGTTGAAGAGGCACGAATGGAGGGCAAAAGGGAGAAGCGTGCCAAGAGGAAGGCGCATCAAGCCAATCCTGACCGGGACTGCCTTCCACCTGGAAAACGATGTCCTCACTGTGGGGGAACATGCGGATCAAGAATAGGGCTCCATAGACACCTACGGATCCACAGCCAAGACACTACACTTGGAGGACCATCATACTTGGTCTATGAGGGATCGCCTAGTAAGTTATTGTTTCAGCTACAAAAAGTGACCTATTCCTTATTGGCATGGTAAATAGTATTGTCGAAAGCTTTCATGGCCAGAATCACTGCGTTGTTGTAGGTTGTTGTAGGTTTTTTCAGTCTATATGGCCATGTTCTAGAGGAGAGAATGTTACCGAACAGCTGCCAATCCCCCAGGCCGGCTGTCTGGCAACCGGGCAAGCCCCGTGGACTGACTACGGGGTAGAGACCGCGAGGGTTCAGTTAACCTGGCGAGCTCAGAGCGACTAGGTCCTCGTAGCCTACCCGCCTCCCGTAGATCCAATTATGCTCACCAATACTGCAAGGTAGAAGCCACGAAATTGTTTATTCTGCTCAGCTGAGAGGATGCGAACCGCAATTCCCTGATTCCCGCAAAGAACGCATACATGTACATTCAAAACATTGGTTTTTAAAGGTTACAGAACTGTCAAAACAATTGAATTTCCCGCCGGCCCCTTCTGGGCCGGCTCCGGTGATTGGTCGAACGTTGAGATCAGCTGATGGGCGGGATGTTGACCGGCTCTGGGGGAGCCAATCGGGCGCTACTCCCATTCGCCATCCTAGCCAATCAGAGGTCTGTGGCCATATGGAGTTCCAGGAAGGGGAGCTCAGACGGAAATCGCTGTCAATATGGCATATGAATTAAACAAAAGAATCCTAGTCAGGTAAACGACCTGGGGTGACACCTGGGAGTGATGGGATTAATGAAATGGTATGTCATTCTTGAGAATGAGAAGGGAAAAGGGGAAGAGGCCTGATGACAGTAATTCACTCAAACCTTTTGTTGGCATAAAGGGCCTATTTTGGGGCACACCTGGGTTCCGAAGCCAGCTGTGGCACCCGCTGTGAAGAGCAAACTTTCATTGTCCAAATTCCAAAGGCTAGTTATGCTTGACGACTCAGACCGGCGAAAACTGCCTCCGGACCCGGACAGGCGTGGAGTTGAAACAAGGGTCCAATCTCCATAACAAGATCCTGACCGGGCAACGCATGCAATGAGAAGGGTGATAATCCATAAAGATTTGGGATGGGAATCTGGTTACATTTCCTCTCAGTTGACACAATAGCAAATACAGGCAGTCTTTTCTTTACATGGCAAAAAAGGGGGAAGGGAAGGGTTACAAGGGGTCAAGGGAGACATGGGGCAGTATTGTACAGATGCACAGATACAGGGATGAACCTTTATTATGATTTCTACTTTCCTGATGTCAGCCCAAACACAAGCGGATATGGCCCCCTGCTTCATAGGCCAATTCCTTTCTCAAAACTTTTCCTTCTGAGCTCAGAGACGTCCCAAGAATGAGGGGAGAGGGGGAAAGAGGAGAATAAAGATAAAAGTGTAAAAGCAAAAATAAGTTCCTTTCCTCCCTTTGGGGTCTCAACCCGGGACTCCCATCCCAAGCGGCCTTGGCCCTGCCGCTGAGCTACCGCACCTTTCCCTTGACGCAGCTCTCCTCGCAGTCTTAAGGCGCCCGGGAAGCGGGAGAAGAGAAAAAATATAAAAAATTCAGAAGAAATAGGGGAAGGTCAGAAAGAGGAAGGACCCTTTTGGACAGACTCCAGCGGGGCTTAAGGAAAGGACGTGTGGGTTTCCACCCGGGAACAGGCGTGCGTGCTGAAGTTGGGACTTGTTCACTCGCGGGACGACCTGCGGCTTGAGACCTGTTGCCCTCGGCAACAAGAATGCCTCTAGAACATGGCCATATAACCCGTAAAAGCCTACAACAATGCATGTAAATAGTGTTCTGTGCCGCAGATCTTTGAAACATGTAAGGGTCATTTTTAGACGTGGGTCCTAGGGATTTAGAAAAGATTTTAATGCATGTTGTTTTAGTTATAAAAACGTTATGAAGTGAGCACTTTTTCTCCCAATAAAATGATCACAAAACATCTTAAGTCATTGTGAATCAAAAACAAGAAATCTTCTGTCATTTTCACGTGTCTTATTGGGCTTATGCTTTAATTGTCTATAGTGTGTGCTAAATAAAACTTTCTAGTCTTTACAGTGCCACAATATTATTTTCTTTCTTCTGTTGCTCTTTGTCTCGGGCCACTCACACACTGCTTTGAACTGGAATATATGGCAGTGTGGACTTGGATAACCCAGGTCTAAGCAAATATTGAGGGATTTTCTGCCTTGATATTCTGGGTTATATGGCTTTGTGGAAAGGGGGTTGCACTCCCGCTGAATACACAGGTACACAGTCTAGGGCAGTGGTTCCCTCTGGTGGGCGGTGGGACGATCCAAGGGGGCGCTGGGAGGCTCAGGAGAATTTGGGGGATGGTGAGTCCCTGTAAGGGGGGCGGTAGCGTGAGCCAGGCGACAGACTCCCCGCAGGGCCCGCCCCCTGCCTCCGAGGGAAGCACGAGCGGTTCCGCCCCTCCTTGCTTCTCTGGAAAACTTGGGCCCTCCAGGTGGTTTAGACTTCAACTCCCACCATTCCTAACCACCTCAGGCCCCTTCCAAAGCCCCCCAGTATTTTATGTTGGTCATGGGAGTTTGTGTGCCAAGTTTGGCTCAATTCCATTGTTGGTGGAGTTCAAAATGCTCTTTGATTGTAGGTGAACTATAAATCCCAGCAGCGACAACTCCCAAATGACAAAATCAATTCCCCCAACCTTACCAATTTTCAAATTTGGGTATATTGAGTATTTGTTCCAAATTTGGTCCAGATCCAAGGTTGTTTGGGTTCAGAATGCTTTCCAAATGTAGGTGAACTACATCTCCCATAAATCACTGTCAATTCCTCCCAACCTTCTCCCATATTTTCTGTTGGTCATGGGGGTTCTGTGTGCCAAGTTTGGTCCAGATCTGTCATTCATGGGTTCTTGGCTGAGGAAGTCAGAGCGGAATTGGTCGAAGGTACTGCAAATCCCATCATCCGTTGTCCATACTCCCACAAACATATTGTTTTTGTGATTAATCACTATGCTTTAATTATGTTCAATTTGTAACAATGAAAATATATCCTGTATATTAGATATTTGCATTAGAATTTATAAGAGTAGCAAAATTATTTATGAAGTAGCAATGAAAATATGGTTGGGGGTCACCTCAACATGAGGAACCTTATTTAGGGGTCACGGCATTAGAAAGAACCACTGCATTAATACATATATCTTTCTGTTTAATTACTATTTTAATAAATTTAAAAAAATTATAGGGGGCACTGAGTAAATTATTTTCTGGAAAGGGGGCGGTAGGCCAAAAACGTTTGGGAACCACTGGTCTAGGGGGTGAACCAGGACTCATTGCTGATCCTGGAACCCCAGATGTCAGCAGTGGCCAGGTGCGCCTTCACACAGTTTAAACTTATGCAACCGCTGCCCCCGTACCATGAGATGCCAGAGTTGGCCATGGTAGTCCATGCCTTAGTCACATCCTTTTTGGATTACTGCAACACTCTCTATGTGGGCCTGCTTTTGAGTATAGTTTGGAAGTTGCACTTTAGCGTATGGAGAGGAGGAGGACTAAGACACTTTAATTACTTGGAATGCTGGCTTGTACTATATGCCTGCCACAATACATTTTAAATGAATACCACCGCCAGCCATTTTTAACGTAACTGTATTTTATTTATTTATTTATTGCTCAAACTTACTATACTGCTCTATCCCGAGGGCTCAGAGCGGTTCACAGTTTGACAAAGAAATACAAAGCATACACAAATAGAACATACAGAGCATACACAAGGTAAAAACATCAACAGGGGAGACCACAGCCAATAGGGGAGGGAAGCCAAGCTCATGCCCATAAGGCAGAGCCATCCGGTCAGAGCTATCAAGCACGTCCGTCGAAAGGGGGGAGCCGAGGAGGGTCCCACAGATCGAAGAGCGTCCTTAAAGGCTCAAGGTCCATGCAGTGGTGAACGTTGCTGGCTTGTGGGTTAGGTCTCATCATCGGCGGCTTGTCCACCCTTTTGGATTGGAGGTTCGCCGACGGAGGCACCTCGCGCCTGAGGGCCGCGTTCCGGAAAGTCCTGGAACGGAACCCTCCGGAGGTCAGCTTCCGAAGCAACACAGGTCTCCCTTGCAGAGGTGTTGCAGCACAGGGCTGAGATTTCCTCCGGCCCCGCCCCCTGCCCCGCCTCTGTTTCGTCTGAGGTGGCGGAGGATTTTTCAGGTGTTTGCTAATCCTCCTGCCGTGACTCGGGCCATGCCCCGCGGCAGCCATCGGCTGTCCATGACCCCTAGGCATCCCATCGGGACACCGGGGAGGGGGACCGGCCTCAGGACCTCCAATGTCAGCAATGTTCCCGGTCACAGGGCCACCGACAGCAGCAGGCCGGCCACCAGTAAGTGGGGGTGCAGACATGAGAGGCATAGGACCTTGGGAACCTTGAAGGGGGTTCAGTGGAATTTTACAGGCCCGGCGACGAGGTCGTTCCCCGGGTACCTTAGCCAGCACCTGGGCCACGTTTAGTGCCTCTAGTGGTGGTCGCGCCAGCAATGATTGTTCCAGAGTACAGTCGGGAGGGGGGGGCGGCCTCAGCCCCTGGGATATGCAGGGAGGGGCGGGGTTGAGGACGCCGAGCAGCTCAGACTCGGCGCCATCTTGGGATCCCCGGCCAACGCCTCCCTCGGCAGGCCCAGGGAGGCCCTGCGTCCCAATGCCCCCCAGGGGCTCCACCAGGGCGTTTCCAACTCTCCAGCCATGGCCCCGTCCTCAAGCGTCTTCTCAAAAGGGAGGCCTCCTCTGCTGGTCGGCTGGCGCCCCTCCGCTCGCCCCTCAGGAAGCGGGCCTGGCGGGCCTGGGAGCAGCCCGGTCTGCAGGCCCACAGCCAGCGGCCTGCATGCCTCTCCCTCACCGCCTGCCTCCTCCTCCGTTTCCACGGGGTCCGAGCATCTGCTCAGTGAGTCAGCCGCCTCTCCCACTCCGCTCGCCTCTCGCCGCTCACCACTCGCTGCTTCTTCTTTCTCCCTGGGGTCCGGTTGCAGCGGAACCCGATGCGGCCAGCTTGGCCCTCCGGGGGCCGTGGCTCCTCCGGTCCCAGGAGCAGGGTCCAGGCGGCAAGCCCCCCCCCCCCACAGCAACAGCGGGACATGAGCAGCTGGCCCAGCTCCCGCCCAAGCGCCTCGGTCAGGTGACTCACCAGCTGGTCGGCCATCTGCGCGCAGCAGCAGGGAAGGTAGGCGAGGGCCGGCGGCTTGTTCAGGGTGGGGCTGGCGGCGGGAGGGTCCCGCACCTCCTCCAACCCCTCCAGCATCTCCAGGCCAGGCCAGGGCACGGGGGACCGGGGTGGCAGCCTCCGGGGGGTCGCCACGGAACCGCGAGCCCTCCTGGAGGTCCAAGGGGCCGGGTGAGTTGTCACCTCCGCGGCTCCGAAGGCCCTAGTTGGATCCCGGGACTGCTCAAGGGTCGTCTCGACCTCGGCCCGCAGGGTCTCGAGGAGCTGAGACGACCCCGCTGGTGTCCAAACAGGTGGCTGGTGAGGCCCCTCAACCCCCCACCGACCACCCCCCCAGCCAGGGGTGGTCGGCTTGGTGGGAGAGGCTATCTGCTGGGGGAACTTGCCCAGAGCTCGCAGGAGCTTGGTGTCCTCCCAACTTCTCAGCGCTGCCATCTTTAGGTAAGGAAGGCCTTTTAAATTTATTTTACAGTATTTGTTGTAATGTTTACTTACGTTTTAATTAACTATGTCTTATTAGATTGTTTTGTTTTATTTTTCATCACAATCATTAATTCTTCGTTGTAAGATCACTGTTATTACTGTTGCTTTATTGTCCGAACGTGTTCTCCCCTACGAACCATCAAGAATGCTAAGATATTCCGGAGAGGCCCTGCTCTCGGTCCTGCCACCTTCGCAAGCGCGTTTGGTGGAAACGAGAGACAGGGCCTTCTCTGTGGTGGCCCCTTGGCTATGGAACTTTCTCCCGAGTGAGATTAGATCTGCCCCCTCCCTCCTGTCCTTTAGGAGGCTGGTAAAATCCTGGCTCTGGAAGGAAGCATTCCTAGAATAAGGACCAAGATTGTTTCTGGATAAAGGGAATGACTATATTTATTGGACTGAGTTGAACTGATTTTATCTGGCGATTTGGACTTGAATGTATTTTATCTATTTGTATTTTACTTATATGTATTTTAACTTGTATAGTAGATGATGTTTTAATTTTATGAACTGCATTGAATTTTGCTTTCCACCCCAGAGGTGAGAAGATCGGGATATAAAGGTTTTAAATAAATACATACATAAATTATTGTGTATTATTTTGATATGTTTTTACTCACCTAAGGCAGTATTTCCCAACCTTTTTTGAGCCGCGTCACACTTTTAACATTAAAAAAATCCGGGGGCACACCACCAACCAAAATGACACTCTAACACAGTAAAGAACGGCTGGGGATGGTGGCCTGCTGGGAGCAGCTGCTGGGGGTGCCGAAGCCGGGGTAGGGGGAGGAGCCAGGCCGTGCCAATACCCGCCCCTCCCCCCAGCTTCAGCTCTCCCACAGCTTCTCCAGCCTTGAGGGGGCAGTGCCAACCCTGCGCTGGCAGAGCCAGCACAATGCTGGCTTGGCACTGTTCCTCAAGGCTGGAGCAGCTGCTGGGAGTGCCGAAGCCAGGGGAGGGGGCGGAGCCAGGCGTTGCCATGCCCCGCCCCCTCCCCGGCTGCAGCTCTCCCACAGAGGAGGAGCATGAGCGGTGGACGTGCTTCAGTGGGCGGGGCTCCTCCTCCGCGCGGCTTCAGGGAGTGAGGGGCGGGAGTCATGGCGGATTGAAGGCTTGCTAGGGAAACGGCCGAAGGAGGCAGCGCCCCGGCCTCTTCTTCTTCTCCTTGCCGCCTCCCAGCCCTTCCTCTTCCTCCCCCAAGCAGCAGGAGTTCGGCAGTAGGAGGGGGGGAAGGAAGGGGGGCAGAGAGCTTTTCTCGTGGCACAGCAGGAGGTCCGTCACGGCACACTAGTGTGCCACGTCACAGCGGTTGGGAAACACTGACCTAAGGCATTGAATACTTGCCTTTTTGATTGTGTAAACTGCCCTGAGGGAGGGCAGTCTAGAAATAAATTGTTGTTGTTGTTGTTGTTATTATTATTAATATTTCTGAAACGAAAATGGGTTTGGTCCACAAATTGACAGTGAATGAACATTAACGCAGCTCTTTTTGTCTCTCTCTCTCTCACACCCTTCCCCTTCCTTCCTTTCAGGTATCTTGGCATAACAAGGCCTCTCACCTATCCTGTAAGGCAAAATGGGAAGTGTATGGCCAAAATGATCCTTTGTGTGTGGCTGCTGTCTGCTTCCATTACTCTGCCACCACTCTTTGGATGGGCTCAAAATATCAATGATGACAAAGTTTGCTTGATCAGCCAAGACTTTGGATACACCATTTATTCCACCGCAGTTGCATTTTACATCCCCATGTCGGTGATGCTTTTCATGTACTATCAGATCTACAAGGCTGCCAAGAAAAGTGCCGCCAAACACAAGTTTAGTGGCTTTCCACGGCCTGAAGAAAACGAGGGGATTGCTTCCGCCAATGGCATTGTGAAAATACACAAAGAATCGGAAGATTGCACCAACTTTTCGCGGCTGCTTAAGCATGAACGGAAGAACATTTCCATCTTCAAAAGGGAGCAGAAAGCTGCCACCACATTGGGGATTATTGTAGGGGCTTTCACTGTGTGCTGGCTGCCATTTTTCATACTTTCCACCGCTCGACCCTTTATCTGTGGGACATCTTGTAGCTGTATCCCTTTGTGGGTTGAAAGGACATTTCTATGGTTGGGTTATGCAAACTCTCTTATAAACCCATTTATATATGCCTTCTTCAACCGGGACCTGAGAACCACCTATCGCAATCTGCTGCAATGCAGATATAGGAATATCAACCGTAAGTTGTCTGCTGCAGGCATGCACGAAGCCCTGAAGCTTGCTGAGAAGCCCGAGTTTGTTCTGTAAGGTCATTTGCCTTTTATTACAGTTTTCTGCTTGTCTATGTATGCACTTTTTCTTCTGAGTAAAATCAGACAATAGATTTTGGTTGGAAATCTTTGCTGGCTACTGCCACCCCCTGAATAATACTGGGAAACATAGCCCCCAAAGGTTGTTTTGACACACAGATTAAACTATGATATTTATTTATTTATTTATTTATTTGGACTTGTACACCGCCACTCCCAGTGGCTCGGGGCAGTTTACAGCACAATTCAATAAAACAAACAAAAGGCAAAACATACATATAATAGTAAGTAAAACAGCAAAATAAAAACGCAGCTAAAGTCACAAGCTTTCGAAGGCCTGTCTGAAAAGTGTGTCTTGCAGGCCCTCCGAAAGGTAACCAAATTTCGGAGAGCCCGTGTTTCCAGTGGCAACGTATTCCAAATAGCCGGGGCGACGATTGAAAATGCCCTGCGCCTTGTTGAAGTCAGGTGGAAAGACTTCACACTAGGGATGTCTAGAAGATTCTGGTCTTCTGAACGAAGTGATCTTGGAGGGTTATATGGAATCAGGTGATCCCGTAGGTACACTGGCCCCAGACTATACAAGGCCTTAAAAGTAAGAACTAACACCTTGAAAGTGAGCCGGTATTCAATTGGTAGCCAGTGCAGGCTCTGTAGTATAGGTGTTATACGGCAGCTCGTGTGTTCCCGCAATTTATTTATATTTATTATTCATTTTTATGCAGCCGGGCTGCAGCATTCTGCACTAGCTTGATTTTCCGGATCACATTCAAGGGAAGGCCAATTTAAAGAGCGTTATATGAATGCTGAGAGTTCTATAGTCAAAATCTCTATGGCAGGGGTGCTCATTAGGTAGATTGTGATCTACTGGTAGATTGCATAGGGCGTCCTGGTAGATCGCAGGCAGGGCGGGAGGAAGGCTCAGTCCCGCCCCGCAGGCTCCCGACGCCACCCAAGTGCTCCCGGCCCTGGGTTGTCTGAGGTCCTTTCCACACAGGTGAATAAAATCCCATTGAACAGGGCTCAGTAGAATCAGAAAAATTGTCCTTGGCCACCATCCTTGATGTAGTGTTTAATATTTAATATATGCTCCTAAACCCTGCTTAGCTCTTAAATGTTAGACTCACAGCAGCAGTTTAAGATGGTATCCCCTAGGAGACATAAGGAATGCACAGGATTTCAAAAGCTTCTTAAGTTATTTGTCATTGGCAGAGAGCCAGAGAGATCTTCCCTTTGGCTGTTACTTCAGGCTCAGTTTTCTCCCAGCTGATGAGTCGACGGATATCCGCTGCAGGAATAAAGCATTTATTCCTGTGCTGCCATTCAATACCTGCTAATTAATAAATAATTTTAACATTATTTATAAGTTTTATTTTTTATAAAAATAAACTTATAAAAATGTGTGAAAAGAATTACATGAATAAATAAGTATAAAACTGATAAAATAGAGGGAGCAGAGGCAACTAAATAATTTTATACCAAAAATGGGCAACAGCGACCGCATTGTCTGTAACAGTTCTTCCTCTGTGCAGGAGGCGAGGCATTGTGGGCAGGCACACAGATGTTAAGTTGTTTGTTCTGCCCCCACAAGGTGCAGGATTCTTCTAGGGAGTGCCATTTTGCCAGGTTGTCTTTTTTTTTTTACTGTTTCATATTTTTCAAAATAATCTATATATAAATAAAAATGTAATGTTTGTTTGTGGTATTAACATAACTCAAAAACCACTGGACGAATTGACACCAAATTTGGACACAGTACATGTATTAGGCCAATGAGTGACCATCACTCATAAAAACACTGAAAAACACAGCAGAAAGGACTTTATAAACAACAAAACAAAAAATTATAATACAATGCATGCACAAAACCACATATATACGCCAACACACATATAAACACATATACACAGACTGGGCCACAGCAACACGTGGCAGGGGACGGCTAGTTATAAATAAATATGCTTCAGGCATACATTGAAGAGAGAATTTGCATATTAAATGCAATAAGTTGTTTATTTGGGCTCCTTTTGGCAGGAAAAGACGAAGGCATTGCATGAAAATTATGTGAGCCAAGTTGTGCTTGAAATTCTTAGTGCCATATGGGCCAGCTAAGGCATGTCAAGGAATGATAAATTGTAAGGTTCACACATGGCTCTTTTAGGTCTCAGTGGAACAGAATAATTTAATTCAAAGGTGGTTGAGAAATTGATGTAAACCAAATAACCTCTTAGTCCTGCATTTTATTTCATCCACCTGGCAGCTTCTTGTTCCAACCTTAAATGTGTATAAGACAAAGCTTTGGGAGGAACTTGTGCTTCTTAGCAGCACTCCAGGTTAGATCATGCCTTCAGTGAAAATGATAAAATGGTGCAAGAGGAGCATGTAAGCCAGGGCTGCTCATTAGATCAATCGCGATCGACCAGTCGATCGTGGTGTCGGAACTGGTCGATCGCGTAGCCTGGAGGAGAGACCGACTGAGCAGCGTAGCCTGGAGGAGGGAGGAAGCAGGAAGGAAGCAGGGAGGAAAAGGAGGACAGAGCGCAGAGGGAGGAGGGGGTGAGAGAAGGAGTGCCAGCCAGCCACGCCTCTCTTGTTCCCGCCAAAAGAGTAGGGAAAATGGCGTACATGACGTTATGCCGCTGCTGTGATGTCATGCGCGCCCATTTTCCCTATCTTTTGGCGGGAACGAGAGGGGTGTGGCTGGCTGGCACTCCTTCTCTCACGGCGCCCCCTCCTTCCCTCTGCCCTCCTACTTCCATTGCTTGCAGGCGAGGGGATTGGGCCTGGGCAGCAAGCAGTTTTGCGCTGCCCTTCATGGGAGGCTGCGAAGCCCCTGCCTGGGTGAGAAGGCCCTGGAGCGCTTCCTCGCCGCCGTCCTCACTGCCAGCCGGCACAGCTTGACTCTGCTCCGTAAGTGAACTATACATCCTAGCAACTCCAACTCCCAAATGTCTGTGTCTATTTTCCCCAAATTTCCCCAGTGTTCACATTTGGGCATATTGAGTATTTGTGCCAACTTTGGTCCAGATCCATTATTATTTGAGTCCACAGTGCTCTCTGGATGTGGGAGAACTACAATTCCCAAACTCAATGTCCAGCAAACCCTTTCAGTAGTTTTTGTTGGTCTCATGACAGTCCAGTTTGCCAAGTTTGGTTAATTCCATCATTGGTGGAGTTCAGGATGCTCTTTGATTGTAGGTTAACTAGAAATCCCAGCAACTCCAACTCCCAAATGACAAAATCAGCTTCAAACTACAAGAAAGGAGATTCCCCCTGAACATGAGGAAAAACGTCCTAACGGAGAGAGCTGTTCAGCAGTGGAACTCTCTGCATCAGAGTGTGGTGGAGGCTCATTCTTTGAAGGCTTTTAAACAGAGGCTGGGTGACCATCTCAATCAATCAAAACTTTATTACGGTCACAGACCAGCACAAAGCGGGCACAAGCGCCGTAAGAGGAGAAGGACAACTCCCAGTAAACAGTTATTTAAAATCAGACTAGAAATCAGTATAAAATATATTTTAAAAGACAGGATATTGTTGCCTTATGATGTCAATCATCACCCGTCTGATATTAAGAGCGGCAGCACAGAACTTAGCAACACTGTAAATCATTGCAGTGTTGGAGTCCGAAAGCAGCACGGTGGCCATCTGTCTGAGGTGCTTTGATTGTGATTTTGCTGCATGAAGGCAGAAGGTCCTTGGACTAGAGATGGTTATTATTATTATTATTATTATTATTATTATTATTATGGCTGGATGGCCATACATACAAAGAATCCTTAATAAATTTGAAAACAGTTATATGTTTTACATTTTTATAGTGGGTACGTAGATCATTTTCACTTTGCTGTTTTATAAGTAGCTCGCATGCTGAAAAAGTGTGAGCACTAGGCATGAGAAAAAAGTTATGAAAATGAAAAGAAATCGGAAGGGATTCGTATGTATGGGACTTTCAAGTTTATACGATTCGCAGGGCCAATCCCGGAAGTGGACTTTCATTTCTGCACTCTCTGGGCCCAAAATTTCGTTAGATTATTAAATATTTCGGATGCCCACCCAACAGGAAAATTTCCCCTCCAAAATAGCTTTGCAGACATAACTCACAGTCAAATCGGGCCTTTCCATGCTTGAAGCCTAATTAGAGTGAAAGGCCTCTTCCAGGAAGTGAAAAAGGAGCCGGAACCATAGAGAGATCCAGATCGGGACTCCTAGAGGGGCTGGAGGACTGATGAAAAAGCGATTTAAACACCCAGGAAGGGGTTTAGATAGAAGGACAGAGCAGAAGGACATAAGAACTGCTGAGAGAAGGGCAGCAGGAGTGAAAAGAGCACGGAGAGGAGAAGGAAGAGTTCAGAATCAAGAAAAGCCATAGAGTTCAAATGGAGGTCCTAGACTGCTATGGTAAAACTGAATGGGAAAAAGCTGGAGTGAGGAGAAATCTACAGATTAGCAAGGCCTGCACCAGAGGTGGCACAACTATTTTATTTAATAATATTAATAATAATATATTAATGCATTATATCTCCTGCAAGGAAACCCTGTCCTTTAATAATATTAATAATAATATTAATAATAATATATTAATGCATTATATCTCCCTGCAAGGAAACCCTGTCCTTTAATAATATTAATAATAATATTAATAATAATAATATATTAATGCATTATATCTCCCTGCAAGGAAACCAAGGGAAATGTTGCCCCTTGATTTGCCTGTGCTTAAAACAGTGTCAGTCCTGTTTCCCTGCTTTGCCTACTTTAGAACTACTAACGAATTTCGTTAGTAATTAAGTTACATTTTAGAAATTTTTGGAATTTTTTTGTAAGTCTTTCTATTACTAATCCAAAAAAACCTCCCCCCCATTAGATTTTCGATTCTCTATTTTTGGGTTCGAAACCATGCCTAGTGAGCACCCCTGAAGCTTTCTGAATTTTTCATCAAGCATAACAATACAAAACTAAGGAATGGAGATAAAAGAAAAAGTGCCAATTTCTATGTCTAAAGATGTACAGCAGAGATTGCAAAATCAGGAGAGAGATGAGATGTAAAGGAACAGCATTCGTCTCTCTGTAATGCGTAGTTAATAGTTTCTTCCATCTTTATGGACTAGAAGATTGGCCGTGATCCAGAGAAATGCTCGTCTTTTTTCCAAGATCACAACCTCCTGAGTTGGTTTAAAAGTCACGACACAAAGCTACATGGCAGTCTGTCGGCAAAACTAGAGATTAAGTTACCCTGGTGAAATTGTCAGGATAATTTTGAGAAAGTCTGATTTTTTTCCCATTATAACTGCCCTCTTTTTAAATTAATACATGCGAGGCTGGAGAATCCTGCTTCTGTTCTTTGTACATTTACATTTTTGTCCATCTTAAGTTTGTTCTGCCAGAGTTATAAATACATTTTGGAAATATTCAATACAGCTATTCTGAAAAGAGAGAAGATCAAATTGTACTTACCGTATATGCTATGAGGTTGTTAAAGAAGAGAATTTACTCAGAAAAATGAGGCAACAGTCTCACAAAGAAGAACGGTATGCCAGCACAATAACGATTATCAAAGATATAAGGATTCAAAACTATGGGAATTCGATGATGATTGAAAGTATTGTCATTGTTGGTCCTGAAAAGATCTGTTTGGTTGGTTGGTTGCATACTGCAAGTCACTTCTGGTATGATAGAATCAGCCATCAAGTCTACAAAGACGTTGCCCAGGGGATTCCCGGACGTGTTACTATCCTGTGGGGAGGCTTCTCTCATGTTCCTTTGTTTGTGGCTTTTTATACATTAAAACTGTATTCTCAATTTGCTTCTGACATTATATATAAATACCCATAAATCCTGTTTCAGTTATCTCCCATAAATCCTGTGAAACATTTGTAAATTCAGTTTCTCACAAAACTCATTGTGCTTTTCAAAATTAAGAGGTTTAGTCAAAATATCCGCAACATTTTCAGTTGAAGGAACATAATTAAGAACAATTCTTTTGTCTTTAACAAACTGTTGTACATTCGAATACCTCACATTAATGTACCTGGACTTTGAGTTTAAACTTTGACTTTTACCCAAAGCAATGCAGGTTTGAGAATCAACAAAAACTTTCATTGGCAATTCTAAATTAATGTTTAGACTTCTATTTAAAGACTCTAACCATTCTGCTGATGTCAAAGCGTCAGACAACGCAGAGAATTCGGCTTCACCAGTACTAAGAGCCACAATTTTCTGTCTTCTGCTCTTTCCAACACACAGGTGTATTTGCATATTTTATTACAAAACCAGTAACAGATTTATTTTCTTTTAAATTGGCAAAGGAACTGTCACAATGTATTGTTTATTCATAAATTATCTGGATGTAGAAGTAAATTGTGAGGTAGCAAAGTTTGCAGATGACACTAAACTGTTCAGGGTAGTTAAAAATGAAACTGACTGTAAAGAGCTCCAGAAAGATCTCTCGAAATTGAGTGAATGGGCAACAAAGCGGCAAATGCATTTTAACCTAAACAAGTGTAAAGTCATGCACATCGGGGCAAAGAACCCCAAATACACTTAGCAACTGATGGGATCAAAGCTTTCTGAGACAAACCAGGAAAGGGATCTTGGGGTTTTTGGTGGACAGCTCAATGAAGATGTCAACCCAGTGCGCTGCAGCAGTGAAAAAGCAAATTCTATGCTTGGTATGATCAGGAAGGGAATCGAAAATAGGTCAGCAAATGTTGTATTGCCTCTCTACAAATCTATGGTGAGGCCACATCTGAGTACTGTGTACAATTCTGGTCATCGCACCTCAAGAAGGATATAACGAAACTGGAAAAGGTACAAAGAAGGGCAACAAAATGATCCAAGGGATGGAGCAGCTCCCTTATGAAATCAGGTTGCAACGCCTTGGTCTTTTCAGCCTTGAAAGACGGCGTTTAAGAGGTGACTTGATCGAAGTGTATAAAATCATGCATGGGATAGAAAAGGTGAATAAAGAAAAATATTTTCTCTGTCACACAACACTAGGACTAGGGGCACTCCTAAAGCTCCAAGGTAGGAAAGTTAGGACTAATAGAGGGAAATATTTCTTCACCTAGAGGGTCATTGGGTTATGGAACTCACTTCCAGAGGAGGTTGTGACAGCTGTCAGCCTGGACAGCTTCAAGGCAGGATTAGACAGATTCATGGATACCAAGGGAATCAGTAGTTACTGAAATGGACATCCAAGTGCCACCTCTGTGTTGATGGAGGCAGGCAGGATTTTCCCGGGTACTGGTTGTGGGGGTCGGGAGCAGGTGAGGGTTTTGCCCTCCTTTCTGCTAGAGATCCCTGTGTACAACTAGTGGGCCACTGTGTGACACAGAATGCTGGACTAGATGGGCTGAGGCCCGATTCAGCATGGCTCTTCTTATGTTCTTATGTTCTTAAACATTCTTTATCATCTGGACAAATTCTGCACACTTTTTCTGCTGTTTCTTTTAAATATCTCAATATTCTTTTCACTCCAGCCCAGTCTGTATGTGAAGGATTCTGAATCCTTTGACTTAGAATACCACATCATCAACATAAATTACCACAAACATTTGCGTATCTCCACTTCCTTTTGAGTATAAACAAGGATCAAACCTATTAGCAACAAAATCTAACTTTGTCAATACTTTGTCAATACCCTGACAGTTTCTGTTTTGGAGATCTGCAAATTTAGCTTTTTTCCACATTGGTTTTTTTTATAAAAAAATTTAAATAATTGTTATTTATGAAGAAATTTCTAAATTTTAACACATCAAATTACTCCTGATTGCACAATTCTGTTGAAGTCCAGTCTCACACGTGGGCCATTTTCCTCACTGTTACCCGTCTGACATGGTGCTAGGCACCTTGAATGCTAACAGCAGGGACTAAAAGAGTTAAGGCAAGGCAATGCCTCAGGTCTAGAGCAGCCCAGCAGAAAACGGGGCAATGTAAGATTTGAAGGAAGCCCATTGTCAGTTCACAGCCCTGTGATGAAGAGTGCTGTTTGTGCCACGTGGCTTGTCCTATGTGTCCTAATCTGGGCTCTTGCCCCCGATGGGGTGGAAAGTCACCAATAATGAAGGATTCAACAATTGGCTTTTGTATGCAGAATGGAATAGGAGTGCCATCTAGAACAGTGTTTCCCAACCAGTGTGCTGTGGCACACTAGTGTGCCGTGAGCGATCATCAGGTGTGCCGTGGGAAATTGGAACCTCCAATACCCTTTCTTCCCCCTCCTGCCGAACATTTTTTCTTCTCCACTCAGGCTATATTCTTCCCAGCCTTGCTCTGCTTGCTTTGCCTCGCTTTGCTCACGCTGCCGCTTCTGCAGGAGGGGGAAGGGAGGAAGACGTGACCCGTGCGGACACTACTGCGTAGACTTGCCCCACGTCTTCCTCCCTCCCCTCCACAGTGCTCTCTGGATATAGGTGAACTACAACTCCAAAACTCAAGGTCAATGCCTTCGTGTGTGTCTTTCTGCCATTCCTGCCAGGGTATCTATGTTGTGTTCATCAAAACAGGCCCAGGTTTCACACTGAGTGTATAACTACATTTTAAAACATATTATCTATATGTATTACTGTGTTAGAGTATCATTTTGTGTCATTTTGGTTGGTGGTGTGCCCCAGGATTTTGTAAATGTAAAAAACGTGCCGCGGCTCAAAAAAGTTTGAAAAACACTGATCTAGAACACTGATTCTCAAAGTGGGCGGTACCGCCCCCTGGTGGGCGGTGAGGCGATCCAATGGGCCGGTGGGAGGCTCAGGGGAATTTGGGGGGCAGCGAACCCCTTTAAGGGGGCGGTGAACAATTGGCCATTTAGAAGGGGTCGCGTGGCCCTCTTCTTTGGCCCCACCCCCTTTGTTTTGACCTACATATCAGATATTTGGATTAGAATTTGTAAGAGTAGCAAAATTATTTATGAAGTAGCAATGAAAATATGGTTGAGGGTCGCCACAACGTGAGAAACCTTATTTAGGGGTCGCGGCATTAGAAAGGTTGAGAACCACTGCATGAATACATATATCTTTCTGTTTAATTGATATTCAACTTTAAAAAAATTAATTTCTAGGGGGGCGGTGAGTAATTTTTTTTTTGGAAAGGGGGCGGTAGGCCAAAAAAGTTTGGAAACCACTGATCTAGAACTATGTTGAACAAAGCAACTTGGTCCAGTTCTGCCAGTTCATAACTATAACCCAATGTCAGAGGTACTAATTGTACTATCTGATTTTAAAGATTTGAACTTCAGCTTCTGTTATTTTTGTTTGGCTGAAGGACACTTGTTACGGTTTTTTTCTCACTCTCTGGTACTAGTAAATGGCTTTCCTAGATTTATCTCCGTGACCTCTACCTTTGTGGGTAGTGACCAGGAACCTTCAGGTTTTAGATTGCTGCACCAAATATTTTATCAAGGCAAAGGCTGTATATCTCGAAATAAAGCCATTTTCTGTCTCTTCTACGTCTGGAATTTATGTTTGACTTTGCCCTTTCTTTTCTTTTTGGGAAAGAACTCAGGAGAAGAAATGCTCCTACAAAAAGCACATAAACCAACCAGCAGATAATTGATCTTTTCTGTATCCAAGCTTAGACATAAATGTTCTTTGTGTAACTTTCAGAAGAACGCTTAAGAAATATTTCTTGTGTCTTGAAAACAGATTATTTTCTCCCAAATGATATTCAGTACTGATAGTTTACCTTGATTGTATTATGATTGAATGTAGGAATTCCAGGTGTTTATGGTGATAGAGAAAATATAATGCAAATGAGTCTTAAACATTTCAGATTGTATCGAGGAAAGCAGATGAACTATCGGTTTTTAAGGAAAAATACATATATCAGTTATCCGAGATCTTGAATTTTCCCTACTGCTTGTTAACATAATAAAAAAACATAGCAGATATATTTAGTCAATTGTTGTTAATTTACTAATTTAAAATAATTGATTATTATTTCTTTAGTTCCCATTTTGACCTAGGATAAAGTGGCTAGTTAGCTTTATTTTTAGTGTCTTTTTTGTATTATTTCAAAAGAAAACTTTTAAAAAGAAAGCAAATCTACATGCACTGTAAATGTTCACCCTTCAGTGGGTTGGACTCAGTTCTAGATTTTTTTTTATCGTGTCCAAATCACTTCTGGGGTGAGGGAATTGGCCATCTGCAAGGTCGTTGCCCAGGGGATGCTTGGATGTTTTACCATCCTGTGGGAGGCTTCTCTCATGTCCTTGCATGAGAAGCTGAAACTGATAGACTTGAGCTCACCCCGCTCCCCGGATTTGAATCACCGACTTTTCAGTCAGCATTCCTGATGATCCTACAGCACAAAATTCAGACTACTCAAAAAAGTTCCCTGGTCCTCTACGTTTCATTGAACTTGTGCAGAACAATGCTTGCTTGGCCACTAAAGCCTCCTCATTGCTGACTGGGGTGGAAGGTTAAATCAGTGATTTTCAACCTTTTTTGAGCCGCGGCACATTTTTTACATTTACAAAATCCTGGGGAACACTACCAATCAAAATGACACAAAATGACACTCTAACACAGTAATACATATAGTTAATATGTTTTTAAATGTATTTATACACTCACTCAGTGTGAAACCTGGGCCTGTTTCGATGAATAGTCCGTCGGCTTGTTTTGAACAGAAGGGTGTTTCGTTTGGAGATGGCGTTTAAGCTTGCTTGGCACCATGGCGCTATTAGATAGCTTCTCACCACACATCAAGCACAGCGGAGTCGGTGCCGTCGCATCCCCAGTGAAAGTGAATCCAAATGAAAGATAGCTTTCGCTGTATTGCCTCGAGCTCACCGTCTTTTCTTTTTCCTTTTGTCCACCCTCCTATTAGGGCCTTCATCTGTGTCATAATTTTGTTCAGGGCATTGTTTGGCATTTGCATTTTCCCTTCTCAAAAACTTCTCCATCACTATCACTCGCTTGTCTTGCTGTGATCCCAAATTGCCACTGTCACTTGACGCGCAGCTGCAGCACTAATTCTAACTTTGTTTACTTGGCCGCATCTGAGCGAATCCAAGATGGCGCGACCATAGTACTCTCACGTCATTTCTTAGGTGACGCGAGAGTGCTATGGTTCAATTTCTTAAAGGGACAGATGCGCCTTTATATATGAATGAAGTTTGAAAATAATTTCCCATGGCACACCTGATGATCTCTCACGTCACACTAGTGTTCTGCAGCACACTGGTTGAAAATCACTGGATTAAACAACTAGCAGCACAGATGTTTACATAAAGGGGTTTTCCCACTGTTCCCTTAAAATAAAGAAGACATGCCCATATATTATCTGCCGACATCCAGTGTCAATTGTGAGCAAAGGCACTGAAAAGATCTGAGTGATAATTGGCCAAGTTGACTGCAGTGTGGTGAGATCAGAATGATTGATCAGGTTGTCATTCAGTTTAGCTTATATCCAGGCATTATTGCAATGTTTACTCAGTGTACTTGGTGGAGATACACTTGGCAGTGATGTTATTGATTTAAAAAGAAGAAGAAGCCCTCTTTTCGTGGAAGCAATTTCATCTACTCCCAAGACCAAATCTTGAATTGAAGTACTTCCAGCCAGAACCAGAATGGTGTAGTGGTGTGAGTCTAGAAATCAGGGTTTGAATCCAAATCACCTATAGATTACTACTGGGGTGACATTGGGCAAGTCATAATGTCCCAGATGAAAGTATAGGCCCACCCTTGTGAACACGTCTTGCCATTAAAACCCCATGATAGGGTCCCTTAGGGATGCCATAAGTCGGAAATAATCTGAAAGCACAACAACAAGGAAATATCTCCCCTCTACCAGGGGCTAAAGGTTTCCTGCACTTATGTCCATGTAGGGAACTTTTTTCACCCACTGATATAGCACCAAAAGTGGGGATTGTCTAGATGTCCCTGCGGTTTCTGTTTGAGACTTCATTTTTTCTAATTTCTTACCACCAACCTGAACTATTGTAGCATCCCCAGGAGCCCATAGTATAATACAATGCTTCCCAACCTGTGGGCCACGGCCCACTGGTGGGCCACTGGCTCCTCCTCCTTTCGCCCTTCCTCCTTCCCCTCCCTACACCGCGGCTCACGATTGAGACCCTTCTTCCTAAAATAAGGTCCATGGCTCTAGATTATTAAATATGGTTTTGGGAAAGACGAGGAAGAATGGGCAAGCCCCAGGTCATCAGTGACCTCAAGTCCGGCCCTTGGCCGGTTAGAAGCAGATGGCAACTACTGTGGCAACTACATATGTTCTGTATCAGAAACTAGAGCTGATGTGGGCTATCCAATGCAATTTTCGGAATCAGCACCCCAAATAACCAAACTGAATCTAAAGTTGACCAAAAATTGATTTGTAACCCTTTTGGTACTAATGTTGGAAAGTGGTCCCTGGTCAAAAAAAGGTTGGGAACCACTGGTATAATATACAAATATTAATCAGAAGTTCAATATATAGTTATTGATTTTTAAGACAGAGTGCATCTACATTGTAAAACTAATGTAATTCAACACTATTCTGACTGCTGTGACTCAATAAAGTAGAAATATAGGCATTGTAGTTTTACAATGTCTTTAGCCTTTTCTCCCAAAGAGTGTTGGTGCCTCTCCAAACTACAATACTTGTTACACCATTTCATTGAGCCATGGCAACTAATGTGTTGCCAAACTGCATTGATACTTCTTGGCTTTTCTTCGCGAACGAAGATTCAGGAAGGACTCATCCCATGCTTTCTACAAGCGCGTTGATTCGGAGGTTTGGATGTGTCCTTCGAGCCTGTGCAATGGATTTTTCTGGTGGAGCACAGCGTGCACAGAACTGGCCTCACCCTTTAAACCAAATGTTCGTCTGCCGGGGCCTAGCAAGCTTAGGACAGTGGCAGCGAGTTCCTCAGTTTGTAGGTTTGGTTCGAGTTTCCTTCTCTTAGATGGTTGACCTTACAGGGTTAAACGAGCACCATCTGCCCGGGTTTGGAATCAGAGTTTTCCTTCTCCTAGGATGGTTGCCAAAAGGCTAGAATGCCCATCCTGCTTATTGACGCTCTTTGTCAGACCCTTCGGTTGTGACCGGTCTGGAATGGGAGGCCCTTCCGGTGGCTATTTTTCCACCGCCAGCATAGCTCACAACTTCATTAGGGTACGCAAGCCTCTCCCCCACAACAAGGGGGCGCCAACGGAGAGGCATTGATACTCTCTCTCTCTCTCTGGCATTACTTCACAAACAAAGATATTTAGGAAGGACTCATCCCACGCTTTATACAAGCGTGTTGATGCTTTTTCGGAGGTTGGATGTGTCCTTCGAGTCTGTGCAATGGATTTTTCTGGTGGAGCGCAGGGTGTACAGAACTGGCCTCACCCTTTAAACCAAAGGTTCATTTGCCGGGGCCTAGCAAGCTTGGACGGTGGCAGCGAGGTCCTCAGGTCGTAGGTTTGATTAGAATTGCCTTCTCTTCGATCAGTGGTTCTCAACCTGTGGGTCCCCAGATGCCCTGGCCTTCAACTCCCAGAAATCCTAACAGCTGGTAAATTGGCTGGGATTTCTGGGAATTTTGCATTCTCAGCATTCTGAAATCCCAGCATTGATACTACACTGTAGGCATACCCTCATTGTTTTGTTGTTCATTTAAAACATCTAAATTCTAACTGACTATAACACAGCTCTTTAACTTTTTTGTTTTCATAATCCCAGCTTTCCTAACTCAGTCTAATGACAGTAATTCTTATGTCTAACAGACTCATTTCTCTTACTCTGATGTACATACCAGTTTTTTAAAAGTCCAAGTCAAGCATTCATCCAATCACTAGTCACTCCTGGTACTGATTCTCTCACCATTCCCAATAGATCCCTGCCTTATTATGCATCATGTACATTAGTACATCTTTACCTTAATTTATCTAATGCAGTGATTTTCAACCAGTATGCTGCGGAACACTAGTGTGCCGTGAGAGATCATCAGGTGCGCCGTGGGAAATTATTTTTGAACTTCATTCATATATAAACTACCGTGTTTCCCCGAAAGTAAGACAGCGTCTTACTTTCTTTTGACCCCCAAAATCCCCACTACGGCTTACTTTCGGGGTACGGCTTACATTGGGCGACTGTACCCCGACAGTAAGAAGAAAGCAAGACTTACTGGGGGCGGCATGGCGTGGCTTCCTGGCTGGGCTCCCAGAGGGGCTCAAAAGGGGCCCGGAATCCTCCTCCTCTTCCTCCTCTTCCTCCCAGCGGCGCCTTCTCCCTCTCGCCGGTTCCGCCCCCCTCCCTTCACTGAAGGGTCCGCCCGCTTCAGCCGCTGCCTGGGTGCTTTGCCAGGGAGGGGGTCTCTCGGGGTGGCAAAGTATCCAGGCAGCGGCTAAAGCCGGCGCCTGCTTCAGCCGCTGCCTGGGTGCTTTGCCAGGGAGGGGTCTCTTGGCGCACCCTTTCCCTGGCAAAGCATCCAGGCAGCGGCTAAAGCCGGCGCTTCAGCCGCTGCCTGGGTGCTTTGCCAGGGAGGGGGTCTCTCGGCACCCCTTTCCCTGGCAAAGCATCCAGGCAGCGGACGGCGCCCCGCTTCAGCCGCTGCCTGGGTGCTTTGCCAGGGAGGAGGTCTCTCGGCGGCACCCCTTTCCTGGCAAAGCATCCAGGCAGCGGCTAAAGCCGGGCGCCCGCCCGTTCAGCCGCTGCCTGTGTGCTTTGCCAGGGGGGGTCTCTCGGCGGCACCCCTTTCCCTGGCAAAGCATCCAGGCAGCGGCTAAAGCCGGCGCCGGCTGCAGCCGCTGCCTGGGTGCTTTGCCAGGGAGGGGGGTCTCTCGGCACCCCTTTCCTGGCAAAGCATCCAGGCAGCGGCTAAAGCCGGCACCGGCTGCAGCCGCTGCCTGGATGCTTTGCTAGGGAAATGGGTGCCGCCGAGAGACCCCCTCCCTGGCAAAGCATCCCGGCAGCCGCAGAGTGGCGGCTCCGCCCCTCCTCCCTTCACTGAAGGGAGGAGGGCGGAACCGGCGAGAGGGAGTAGGCGCCAGCGGAAGTCCCGCCCCCCATGGCGACTCAGGCGCTTTCCCCTGCTGCCCCGCGTGTGTTTGGAGCGCGGGCGGGCCGGGCGGCGGCGGCGCGCCTGATTCGCCATCGGGGCGGGACTTCCGCCGGCGCTTTATTCCTCTCGCCGGCGGCGGCTCCGCCCCTCCTCCCTTCAGGGGGGCGGGGGGCGGAACCGGCGAGAGGGAGAAGGCACCGCTGGGAGGAAGAGGAGGAAGAGGAAGAGGATGGAAGACGCCGCTGCCACCCGCTGCCGCCCGAGGCCCGCTGCCGCCCGAGGTACGGGTTACTTTCGGGATACGGCTTATATAAGCCGACCCCTCTGACACCCCCGATACGGCTTACAATCGGGGGTGTCTTATTTTCGGGGAAACACGGTATAAGGCGCATCTGTCCCTTTAAGAAATGGAACCATAGCACTCTCGCGTCACCTAAGAAGTGACGCGAGAGTGCTATGGTTGCGCCATCTTGGATTCGCTCAGATGCGGCTAAGTAAAGAAAGTTGGAGTTAGTGCTGCAGCTGCGCATCAAGTGACAGTGGCAATTTGGGATCAAGAGCTTTGTGTGTGTCTTTCTACCATTCCTGCCAGGATATCTATGTTGTGTTCATCGAAACAGGCCCAGGTTTCACACTGAGTGTATAAATACATTTAAAAACATATTAACTATATGTATTACTGTGTCAGAGTGTCATTTTGTGTCATTTTGGTTGGTGGTGTGCCCCAGGATTTTGTAAATGTAAAAAATGTGCCGCGGCTCAAAAAAGGTTGAAAATCACTGATCTAATGCACACAACAGCATTTCACAAAAGTTCAGAACAGCAGTCTCATTTTCTGTCTCCTTTTTAAAATCATGATTCCCATCATTGTATGAATGGCCAGCTAACTTTTATATGAAGGAGAATAAAAAGGGACTTTGTGTTGCATAGGAAATCGAAAATATTTACCACTTCTCCCATATTGGTTTAACTCAGCCATTATTTTTCTGCCATTATTGGAGAAAGTGGAAGGGTCAGAATTACTGCAATGTTATACATTTAAAGCAGTTAGAGCTTTAAAAATGCTTGATACTCTTCGGTGTTGGCACCAGATATTTAGGTCTCAAAATGAAATACTGTCTTGTGTTTATGCAGAAGTGACCTGAGGTTCATGGGCTTTCGGTGTTTAAAATTAGAGCCTGAAACTTGTTTGTTTATTTGTTTGTTTATTTTTAAAAAACTACGGCAATAATACTTTGAAGCTCTTTGTGCAATATAATGAGATGAACCAGATTTGTTTTCAACACCTAAAAAGAAAAGCATTAGTACTTATTTTCTGATGCTGAAAGAAAAGACTGTACTTTTCACAGATTTCAATAGAAATCTTCTCTTACATCAGGGGTAGGGAACCTATGGCTTTATGAGCCAGATGTGGCTCTTTTCATGATTGCATCTGGCTCTCCAGAGCGGCCAGGGCCTCGATTTCCCAGCATGCAGCGGGAAACCTTTCCTTCTCTCCTTCCTTTTCCCTCCCTCTCTCCCCTTCCTTCTTTCCTCCATTCTCCCTCTTCCTTCCTCTTCCTTCTCCCCTTCACCCTTTCCTTCTCCTTCTCTCCTTCCTTTTCCCTCTCTCCCTTCTTTCCTCCATTCTCCCTCCCTCTTCCTTCCTCTTCTATTCTTTTCCCCAAAGTCTTCCTTTCTTTTCACTTCCCCCTCTCTCCCCTTCTTTCTTTTCTTCTTTTCCCTTCATTATTTTACTTTTTCCTCACCCCCTTTCCTTTCTTTTCCCCACCCTTTCCTTTCCTTTCCTCCCTTCCCATTTCCTTCTTTCATTTCCCCTCCTTGTCTCTCTCCTGTTTTTCTTTTCTTCCTTTTCCATAGTTTGCTCTTCTTTTCTTTCTTCCTCTCCCCCTCCCTCCTTTACTTCCTTTTTCTTTCTTTCTTTCTTTCTTTCTTTCCCCCTTCCTTTCGTCTTCTCTTTCTTCCCAGAGTCCTGAGCATGCCTTTTGCAGAGCCAGGTCTGAAGTGTCTCGTCATTGTGCCGGGGAATCCTTTTCTCATAGTATGTACGTATATACTCACATTTAATTGAAATCAGTCTTAAAATATATTATATATATTATACGGCTCTCACTGAAATAAATTTCCAAATATTTTGCTTTTACGGCTCTCTGAGTGAAAAAGGTTCCCGAACCCTGTTTTACATACCGTATTTTTCGCACCATAAGGCGCACCGGCTGATAAGACGCACCTAGATTTTAGAGGAGGAAAATAGAAATTTTTTTTTCCTATTTTCCTCCTCTGACGCGACGCTCTTCGCTCCTCCTCCTGCTCCTTTTCCTTCCCCACCCTTTCTTCCCTCGAGCAAAGGGTGGGGAAGGAAAGGAGAGCAGCAAAAGCCGCCGCGTCAGCCAGCTCAATCTGACGCTGACGCTGCTTCGCTCCTCCTCCTGCTCCTTTCCCCCCGCCCTTTGCTCGAGGGAGAAAGGGCGGGGGAAAAAGAGGACGGACCAGCGACGGACCAGAGAAGAGGAGAGGCGCGACAGAGGCGGCGGTCTCCAGACACTTTTGGTGAGTATATCGCCGCCCCCCCTCTGCTCCAGCGCCTCCCCCCCGCCTGCATCTTCGCTCCATAAGACGCGGCTGATTTTTCTTTCTAATTTGGGAGGAAAAAAACTGCGTCTTATGGTGCGAAAAATACGGTAATTCTTTTTCTTGGGCTGAAATAGCAAACCAATTTTTCCAGTGTTACACGTGCTTTGTAAGATGTTCATGGGAGCACTTAGAAGAATTTTTTTTACAGGCCCATTTATTCACCCCAATGTTTCCCCTCAGTTTTCTTTCCATTCCTGGAGCCAAATTATATTTTTTCTTCATTCTTCATTCTCCAAATTTTTAACGTAGTGGTAACTTCACGATTCAGTTGAACATTGAGAAATATAACTTAGGTATCAAAAGAAAAGTAGGAAAAAACCCACACATCTAACACAAAGCAAATAAAAGACTGCTAAGTATAAATGTCTCACCTGCAAGGGTAGAAATTTGAGGAAGAAAATTTAATTGGGGTGGAGGGCAGAATTCATATTTAGGGGGAAATGCTTTCAAACCCCCTCCCTATATCTAAACTACTCAGTCTGCCCAGAAAAATGAAATGCCTCTCTTCAGCAGCCACATGCAACTCGAAGAGATGCCTCTCGTGCAGTGGAGCAAGGAGAATATGGAGGGGAGATCAGAAAACATTCCTTGCCTGAATTTCTTCCCATTAAGCTATCTTAGAATCCAACTGAGACCAGTGTAATGGCGTGGTTTGTGCATCAGACTATGACTCTGGAGACCAAGATTCAAATTCCTGTTCAACAACCATGGTGACCTTGGGCAAGTCACCCTCCCTCACTCTCAGAGATAATCCGCACATTATGCCAACAACCAGTCTCGTGAAATCTGTCACAAAACCATGTAATTAGTGAAATGATTTATCTATTTCAGAGGTGAGCAGTATAGAGGACATTTCTCCACCACCCTGCAGACTTTGACTAAACCCCTCCTTTCAAGTAACCCAAATTTGGGGGTGTGGGGAAATTATTCATAATATGGCTAATCTTGAACTTGAAAGCATTTAAGCATGTGCATCCCACATGGCCTGTTTTAGACGAAAAAGTTGTCTTTATTTACAAACTGGAAATTTTCAAGTAGCCACTTTTTAGTTTTAACAAATGGCTTGGGCGACTTACCGGCCGAGCGGGTTGCAGGGCAGGGATGTCCTCGCCACCATCTTGTTGAGGGGGAGAGAGGGCTTCTTCCTCCCAGAAGCCCCCTGGGTGGCGGGAAGGTTTCCAGCCACCAGCGCCGGCCGGCCAATGACAGGGCTGGCTCCACCCCGCCCTCCATCGGTCAGCTGGCCGGCTTTCACTTCCGCCCGGGCAGCCTACTTAAGGGGAGCCACGGGGAGCCAGATCCTGATTTTCCTCCCACCCTCCCTACTTTTATTCATTACTTGTTTGGTTGTACATTTTCTTGCTGTATTTTCATCATTTGCATTTTGTTGTCATTATGTTCATTGTTGCAACTCCATCTTTGGCGTGTGGCATGGGCCCTGGATCTGGCTGGCTTATCGCCCCTTGGTGGTAAGGGGGGATAGCACCCTGGCCCTCTGGGGTGCCGAGTTTCTGTGGACAGGTATTGGGCTGGTGGCACCCAGGCATGCAAGCGTCTTTGGACAACTGTGGGCTGTCCGATCCCTGATCCAGGACCCATGCATGGCCGCCAACCCTTGTTCCTGTTTTCAATAAATGAGTTGTGGCCAATTTTCATCCAACCAATGAGTTGTGGCCAATTTTCATCCAACCAATTGTGTTTGTGCCTTATTGGTTACCGGGCAGGAGGTGTATCACCTATGCACACGCAAAATGATGTTTTGTGCACAAAGTATGACTGGGGTGCCCAAATTGTCTTTGGGTTGTAAATGCCATTTCTGGATTATTCTGGAGTGTGTAGCGAATTTCTAAGGATCATGGGCTACTCTACCCCTCCTTATTTGCTTGAACACTTGCAAGCTTTGCTTTTGATCTCATTTACGCTTCTCTGCAAACCAAACTCTGTGTTCTGATTGAATTCCATCCTAGAAACAAGCTTTTTTTTTTGAAATATATTTATTGGGGTTTTGTCGTAAACATTAAAAGTGGGGGAACAATTTCAGGTAAAGGACAGTAGGAATGGTAGAGAGAGGGGAGGGGCTAGGTGTTGGGATTAGGATAAGAACGTGGGGGGGACAGGGGGAGGGGGGGGGGGGGCCTGGGTGGGAGTGTGGTGAAGGAGGGGAAGGGGTGTGTGTGTGTGGTGAGTTGGCTTCCGGTATAGCTGTACAGTCCCATTTGCTCAGTCTTTGAGGGAGAGTAACGAAAAGAGGGGGGTATATATAGGTGTGAGAGTCCGTGAGAGCTGAAGGGGGGGGGGATGCAGTGTATTCTTGAGAGTTCCGTGTAGTTGACCTCTGGCAGTCTCCTTCCCTTTGTCATGTAGCTTGAGCATGTTGGGTTAACCCCCCAGTCTTCAAATAGTTCGTAAAGGGAGACCAGTCAGTTCTTTTCAAAGTAGTCCCCTCCAATTCGCTCATGAAGTATGACAACTTGTCCATGCTCATGACGTCTTGGACTTTGTTTGCCCAGTCGTCAAGCCGGGGTATCTCCAAGGACTTCCACTCCCTCGCATACACCATCCTCGCTGCCGTGGAGAGAAAAACAAGCTTTTTTAAAAGAGTCCTCTAACCCATCATATTTGCTGTTATTGCTCTCATATGTCATAAGCTACCTTTACGATAAGGTGTGGGAGGGGGCATATTTTGCCATACAGTGTGACAGCAGAAGCTGTAGCCTATTCGTTTTAAATGTGAATTCTCTTTTTCTTTAAACAGGAGGAACTCAGATTATTCAAGAAGGAAGACTCATGATTTATGACTGAAAAAGTCATTATGTGGACAAGGCCCTGCTGGGCAAGAGACAGTGTAAAAGATTACGTCAGCCCAGAAGAACCAATGGAGTTAGTGAAATGCATCTGGTCCACTTCTAAAGGGAAGGTTGTAAGGAAAGTCGATGATCGTAGTATTCAATATTATATTAAATGTACCCAGCAAAGTGACCTCTCTCTTGCCCTCTTCCTCATTTTTAAATTTCATGGAACAAATGCTCATTGTGCATGAATGCTTTTTTTTTTGTTTAGTCAGACAAGACAAATAGCAGTGTCAATAAAAGTTTGATGTAGGTTCACAAATGTGTAAGAGAAGACACTCATGTATGCCCATTGGGGATGTAAATCTTCACCAATGTCATACTTATGGGCAAGAAAGAACAAGTTAACCTTTTTTTCTCCTCACTGGGTGAAGATCCTCAAAACCCGCACAGTTTTGAAATAGTATTTACAGTTTATATATATATATATATATATATATATATATATATATATAGGTTTTGTGCAGAAAATTTGTGGCAAATCCGGAACCAAACAAATCTCACAATGCTCTGCACAAGCCTAATTCAAAAGGTACAGCTAACGTATGGAGAGGACTATTGTATCACATTATCTTAGACATATTAATGATGAGCTTGTCTTATAAAGAGAAGGATCATCCCTAATCTTGCACCAGGAACATGGTTGAACATACAGAGATTAAGACCTATACATTTTAAAGCATGGGTCCTCAAACAGGCCCATGGACCGGATGTGGCCCTCCAAAGTCATTTTACCTGCCCCCCCCCTAAACTTTAGACTTAGAGTTGCCCTAAGCCTGAAAAACACACAACAACAATCCTGATTAACTTGAGTATCTCATCAGACAAAAACAGGCCCACGCTTTCCATTGAAATACTGGTCAGTTTATGTTGGTTAAAAATGTTTTTCATTTAAAATATTCTATTGTTCTTTTATTTATCTTTGTTGCACTAAAATGAGATACGTGCCATGTGCATAGGAATTAGTTAGTTTGTTTTTTGGGGGGAGGGCACCCCAACAGTTTGAGAAATTGTGAACCAGCCCTCTGCTTAAAAAGTTTGAGGATCCCTGTTCTAAAGAGTTAAACAATCAAAATCGACAATTGGACCCATTTTCCTATTTTTATAATTAGTGTAATGTAGGTATATACTCATGTACGAGTTGATCTCATGCATAGCTCAAGGCCAGGTTTAGGGGCCAAAATTAAGGGTTTTGATATGACCCTTGGAGAAATTGAACATAAAACTTAGGGGCTCAGCCTGCGGATCCTCAAATCCATTCTGCAGAAAGGTCAAAAAACAGCTGCCATTTCTACCCCAGGCATTAAAAGGCCATTTTCCATTATGATCAGAAAAGTGGATGGTTCTCCCCATTATTAATAATAATAATAATATTCTTTATTTATATTCTGCCCTTCTCATCCCGAAGGGGACTCAGGGCGGATTACAGTACACATACAAGAAGACAATCCCTGCCCTTTTTGTATTTGACATACAACATATACAATAGGAGGATCTTCCAGTTGAGCCACAGGTTCTTTTCCTGGTTCTTTCCAGTTGTGTCACCGGGTGCTGTTGCTCCATTGCACCACAGGGTGTGCTGTTGCTTTACTGAGTAGGAGAGAGTAGAAGGAGTCAGTTCTTTTAGGTCAGTGGTTCTCAACCTGTGGGTCCCCAGGTGTTTTGGCCTACAACTTCCAGAAATCCCATCCAGTTTACCAACAGTTAGGATTTATGGGAGTTGGAGACCAAAACATCTGGGGACCCACAGGTTGAGAACCACTGTTTTAGGTTCTCATGGGTTGGATCAAGCTCTTGTCTTTTTAATAAAAGTTAAAATGCAGAATTACATTGACACGTGGGTAAGTTGACTCACATTTGGGAGGCCGTATTGTTTGACTAAAATCGCTAAGCTTATACCCGAGTATATGCAGTATATTGCAGATATTTTTAACAGTTGGTTTCTGACAAGAACAGGAGAACAACATCATTTTGCTTTCAGTTCTCCCTGTTTTCTTTCAGCCTCTCACTTTTCTGCTTCCTTCTAATTTTCTAACTTT
Source organism: Anolis apletophallus (assembly GCA_030556195.1). Classification (NCBI taxonomy): domain Eukaryota; kingdom Metazoa; phylum Chordata; class Lepidosauria; order Squamata; family Anolidae; genus Anolis; species Anolis apletophallus. The sequence goes on from JARBWK010000010.1 coordinate 115,332,194, forward strand.
TTTTTTCTTTTCTTTCCATCATGGGAAGTGTAGTCACCATGAGATTTTACATGATGGAAACTTTCCAGTGAACGTTTGCTAATGTAAACAATATGGAAGCTTTCAGACAGTTATATTCTGTACCTTTGAGACAAGTTAGTACAACAAACATTGGGGGGGGGGGTGCGGATACACTATGTGTTTTGTGTGTATGGTGAGGAATGCAAAGTGTTCCAGCTCCAATTCAGAGATGCAACAGTCTTATGTCACAGTGAAATGAATGGTAATTAAGATGTGCTGTCCATAGGATGGATTCTTAGAAGGAAGCTGATCAGGGCTAGCTAGAAAGCACGGAAATCAATTATTGTTTATTTGTTTGTTCCACTCGTGGCTGAAATAAGTTGTTTTGACCAGGATGCTTTCGGTGACTCATATTGGTTTAATTGAGGCTTAAACCAATGTGATGGGGATCACTTAAGATGGTATAAAAGAAGACAACGGAGAATCATTGAACTTTTTAGCAAAAATACAGGGCTACATTTAAAGATGTGCTGATTACCATATACAATAAGCAAAACCAAGATCTTTTCAATAATCTGTTAATTTATTGTGTCTGCTGTCATATTTCAATGTCATTTGGGGGTATACTAAAATGTGTTAATAGATTATATGAATTGTGATAGGATTTCAGCTGCTTTTTATGTACTGTGAATTTCCTTGGTGTTTTTTTTAATGTATGAAAGCTCCTTTTTTTTTTACTTAAAGAGTTCTATCTGTTGCCTCGAGCTTTATGAGACATGGGGACGTGTTTGTTCTTACAGTGATGACAATAAATAACAACAAATCTTCTGAAAGTATTGAAAGCTTACCAAGAATATATCCATACTTCAATTCAGCATTAATGATTGTGCTTCAATCATATTTAAATGAATTCCTTTTGCTAATTCAGGCTGCATTCCTCGAAGGTTTACTATATATTAAAGAACAAATGCAAGATTGATGGAATGAATACCCTTCAGTCCTAATAAAGGAATGTTTTCTTCAGGCAGATTCACTGGAGGACTATTTTGTCTAGCTTGGGCTCCCACGCACAAGATGAAATCTGGGGTCCCAGTTGTGTTGGAATGCTTTTGAGACCCTTCTTGGTACAACATAAAAGAGTATTATTTGGTCTTGTTTTTTTAAAAAAATGTAGTCTGTCTTCTGTAAGCTGCAAATTCCATGAAAACATTAATGTGAAAAAATTGCAAAGGTTCAACTCGTAACAGAAGATTCCCGCTGACGACTATGTAAAACCATAAGAGACTATGAAAG